>WEZZ01006581.1:430871-454373 GCA_013400585.1 Chloropsis cyanopogon
CTCGGAGCCGCCTTCACCGAGGGCTCCGCCAGAGCCGGCACCGGGGCCGCGCCCGGGCTCCGGGCCGTGAACCGGCACAACGGAGCCGTGGGACGGGCGGTGGGTGCGGGACCGCCGGGCTCTGCGGGTTGGGATGGGGGATACGGAGCCCAGCAGGGTCTGAGGTGGGGTGTATGAGCCCCCTGGAGCTCACACAGTGGGGCTGAGCCCCCCCAGGGGTGACACAGTGGCTCCGAGCCCCCTGGGATAGATGGAGCCCAGCACCCCTCGCAGCAGGGGCAGAGGTCCCTAATTTAAGGCAGCAGACGCCAGCCAGGTTTTTGGGATGTCCTGAACATCAGGAGGCAACAAAATGGTTAAAAAGTGTGTCACCAGACACCCCCCACAAACACTGCTGCCCACCCCCAGACGTCCCATACCCTTTCCACAACTAGCGCACCTCACACTTCACACCAGTATTCCCAGTTATCTGGTATTTCACACCAGTATTCCCAGTGATCTGGTATTTCACACCAGTATTCCCAGTGATCTGGTATTTCACACCAGTACTCCCAGCGCTCCTTTCCACCCTTCTCACTGGAAACAGATCTTGTCCTGCCCCACTCCAGCTGGGCTCCCCAGCCCATCCCATCTTTGTGCTTCCATCCACTCCTGTTCCCCAGGTGAGGCTTGGGAAGCCTCCAGCCCTGCTGCCAGCTCCCCAAGGAAGTTCCCCAAGGATCAGGTTCTTATCAGAGGGGATTGAAGCAGGGCTGAGCCCCTGACTGCCCCATTATATTCAGCTCTGAGCTCTTCCATGCCTTGAAACTTCCCCTGGGTGCCCTTAGGAGTCAATCCCTGGGGTGGCACCAGGAGAGAGCAAACTCACCTGTTTCCCTGCAGGTGCTCAGTGACTCCCTGGATACCAGGTGTAAATGCCACGGGGTTTCAGGCTCCTGCTCAGTGAAGACCTGCTGGAAAGGGCTGCCAGACCTGGGTGAAATTGCCTCTGACCTCAAATCCAGGTACCTGGCAGCCCTCAAGGTGACCCATCGGCTCGTGGGGCTCCGGAAGCAGCTGATCCCCAAGGAAGGGGATGCCAGGCCAGTGACAGAGATGGATCTGGTTTATCTCATCAACTCTCCTGACTACTGCACCCCAAACCCCCAGCTGGGTTCTCTGGGGACACAGGACAGGTAGGAAGAGCCCAGCCTCTGACTCCAGGAGTGCCTGTTCCGCTGGGTTTGAGTGTCCTGGGGAGCTGATGGATGGGCTGGGGTGAGCCTGCAGCAGATCCCTGAATCCCTGTCTCGTGAGACCCCACCTGCACTGCTGAGTCCGGGTCTGGGGCCCCCAACACAAGACAGGCATGGAGTTGTTCAGCAAGTCCATGTCTGGCCATGGAGATGCTCTGAGGGCTGGAGCCCCTCTGCTGGCTGGGAGAGCTGGGGCTGCTCATGTGGAGAAGGCTCAGAGCCCCTTCCAGTGCCTAAAGGAGTTCCAGGAGATCTGGAGAGGGACTTGGGACAAGGGCCTGGAGTGACAGGACAAGGGGGAATGGCTTCCCACTGCCAGGGTTAGATGGGATATTGGGAAGGGATTCCTGGCTGTGAGGGTGGGCAGGCCCTGACACAGGGTGCCCAGAGGAGCTGTGGCTGCCCCTGGATCCCTGGAAGTGTCCTAGGCCAGCTTGGACAGGGCTTGGAGCAACCTGGGACAGTGAAAGGTGTCCTGTCCATGGCAGGGGGTGGCACTGGTAAGTTCCCTTCCAGCCCAACCATTCCATGATTCCATGATCCTGCTGCCTCCTGCTCTGAGCACAGCAGCTCTGGGAGAGGCCAGAGCCTGGGAGGGCAGGTCCCCAGGTCCCACATCTCTCCACAGGCCGTGCAACAGGAGCTCGGTGGGCAGTGACAGCTGTGACCTGCTGTGCTGTGGCCGTGGCTACAACACCTACACGGAGGAGGTGCAGGAGCGCTGCCACTGCCGCTACCGCTGGTGCTGCTCCGTGGTGTGCAGGCGCTGCCGGCGCAGCCTGCAGAGACACGTCTGCAAGTGAGGAGCAGAACCCGCCTTGGCACGGCTGGACACCAGGAGCCCATCCCAGGGGATGCCCCCAGCACGGAGGAGGCTGTGCAGGAAGCCTGGTCTCTCATGGAAAGGCTCAGACTGAGAGATTTTGGGAAGCCCTCGGTCTCTTCCAACCCAGAACTCAGGGCAGGACAAAGAGCTGCCCTCCTGCAGCTGGTCAGTGGCCAGCCCTCTGTCTCCAGCTGGGAAAAGCCATTGATCATTCCACAGGCCCCTTTCTTGGGGGAGAACAGGGACCCTGGGCTGCCATTGTCCCTTTGCAGGAGGATTCTGACAGCTGCCTGAAAGGCAGGAGTGATAGATGTAAAGTTATCCACTGGGAGAAGGCTGCAGGGATGGAATGCTGAGGGGTGAGGGGGTCATGGGCAGCTCCTTTGGGAACAGGATTTTGCTGTGGGTTCATCCAAGGTGCTCCTCCTCAGGGGAGAACACTGCCCCAGGGCCCTGTGCAGCATCCCAGTGGAGACCATTTGCATGGAGATGGTGCTGCTCTTGTTGATGGCAGAGACATCAGGGACAGGGGAATGCCAAAACCGGGCGGCCTGGCAAACCCACCCCTGACCACGTGTTAACAACCCAGCCATGGCACCACTGGAGCTTCTGTCCCCATGTCAGAGCTGGGAGCACACTCAACACGTGAAATTCTCATGGCTTGTCCTTCCTGCCCCTCCTTCTGGCCCACTGAGGTCTTCAGCACACTCCTTCCACCCTTCGGGACCAGGTGTGCTGGAATTCTGGCCTGGAGAGGGGACACAACTCCAAGGCCTTGGGGAAGCAAGAAACAA
Source organism: Chloropsis cyanopogon (assembly GCA_013400585.1). Lineage (NCBI taxonomy): Eukaryota > Metazoa > Chordata > Aves > Passeriformes > Irenidae > Chloropsis > Chloropsis cyanopogon. Next base: position 433,727 of record WEZZ01006581.1, read on the forward strand.
CCTTTATTTCCTGTATTTCCTGTAAGTGGGATTCTGGTGTGTGTTTTTAAATAAATGTTATAACTCTCTGTGCCTTGTTTTCTAGGACAATCTTTCCTCCATGTCCTTCCAAGCTGGTCCTGGAGAAAGAGGCTGTAAGGAGAGCCTTGTGTCCATAAAGCCCCATGTCCATACTTTTCCTTTCACACATCTGAGGAGCAGCTCGCTTTTAACTCTTTCTGCTTCTCACCAGCCCAGATTTGCCTTTAATTACAGATCCCTGTCTTCCTCAGCTCCTGTTTTATCCCCTGCTTCCTCAGGTCTCTGGCTGCCTGGGAACTCTCTGCCTGGGATTCAGGGCTGGTGCTGGAAGCTGTGGCAGTCCAGGGTTGTTTTCTGATTCTTGGGAATGCGGGCTGGATGAGCCAAGGGTGTGTGTGAACAGCAAGGGATGGGGGCTCCCACATTTCCCTTAGCACGGAATCTGGCCAAGAGCTTGGATAGGATGAGATTCCTGCTGGTGCAGCCTTTGGAGAGGAAGGATGAGTCCAAGCAGGTGCTGCAGGGACTCCACAGCACCAGGAGGACAGGTAAACGGGATGGGAACCCTCGGGTGGGTTCCTGCCGCTCCCAGCATTGCCTGCAGGCTCCAGCAGCTCCGCTTTATTTTGGTTCCCGTTGACTGGAGCTGGCCGCGCTCAGCCCCAGCCCAGCTGGATGATTACTCATTTCCATATCCATTCCATCATTTTTAATGCTCTCTGCTGGTCACGGAATCAATTCACGAGCTTCTCTTGTAAAACATCCCCTCCCCTTAATGTGCTCCAGGTTTCTGTGTGAGCAGGGAAGGAATCAGAGGTGGATCGAGAGGATGCGGGGGCTGGAAGTTGAGCCCGAGCTCGGGGAGTGCCAGGAGCGAGTTAATTCTCGTTATCAGTTGTTAATGTGCCACTGACCGGCTCTGCCCGCTGCCATCTCCCTTCCGAGAGCGCCCGGAAAACCGCGGCTGCCCAAGGCCAAAGCTATCTCGAGTTTTCCTTTTAGAGTGCAATTAGGGGTCAGTGCCCGGCATCCCCCAGAAAAAGGAGTTTCAGCTGCCAGGCTGCAAAGCAGCCGCAGTTTCTGTGTCCGGAGGACTGCAGGTATTAAACCAGGATTGCTCCAGTGCCTTCCCTCCATCCACATCCCAGATCACAGGGAGGTGACAACGGCAGGGGCTGCGAACTCCGCCGAGCATTGCAAAACAGGCTGGTGAGAGGGAAAAAAAAATCCGGGAAGGATCCTGTGGAGTGAGAACTGCAGCCAGGAGGGTGGGAAATGCGATTTGCATCTGGTAACTACAAACACACATTGCCTGGGGGAGAGGAGAGGAGCCACAATAGCAAGGAATGCCCAGGGGAGCTGTCGGGATCCCTCCTAGAGAGGTCCCGTTGGAATTTCTGCCTGGGAAAAGGCAGGGTCAAGTGCTGAATATGCAGAATCCACTTCTCCTCTCGCTCCTTGACTCCAAGCCCGACAGGGAAGCGCTGGGAAAAGATGGGAGGGGTCACTGTGCAGCCGGAATCCTGCGGGAAATGGGAAGGAGCCGGAATTAGTCGGAGAGTGCCAAGGGTCGGGCTGGCAGGGGGTGACAGCTCGGTGACAACGCTCTCAGTGGGAGCCGCTGGAATCCGGGCCCACACCTGGAATTGGCAGGGATGTGAGATCTGCAGGGCTGGGAGCATCCCCCAGGAACCGGGAGCCAGAGGATGGATGCAGTGGAAATGATCTCTGTGTTTGTCCCCAGGGGTTTTAAGGGAGTAACGTTGGTGTGAACGTGGTTATTTGTTGCTGGTCAAACTTGTGCAAACAATAAAGTCTGGAGGAAGGTGAGTGATTTTCATGGGTTCTTTTGATTTTGCTGTTAAAACGCTGATTTTTTTTTTTTTTTTTAATTTTTTTTTTTATTGAGGGATGCTGCATAATTCATTCCAGGAGGATAAATATGAGCAAGGGCAACAAACCGTTGGTAATTAAATATTTTGGAGGAAGGATGACTCTGTGTTCAAGGATATGTTTGGCCATTTCTTCTTCAGTGCAGCTCCCACTGGAATGTGGATCAGGACCTGCACCTGATTTTCCTTGTGCTGCTCACAGAGCTGAGCCAGAAGGAGGAGAAAGCCCAGGGTGGGGCTCAGCTGTGACATCTCACAGAACCAGGGAATCCTGGAATGGTTTGGGCTGAAGGGACCTTAAAGCTCATCCAGTTTCACCCCCTGGCAGGAGCAGGGAACCTTCTCCTGCCCCAGGTGGCTCCAAGCCCCGTCCAACCTGCGCTGCTGGGAATATTTGGGGGATGTTGCTGTGACCTTTGGGATGGTTGGTCCGTGCACCATCACACCACAAGACACACACATGAGTAAAGGCCTGTATTTAAGGAAAAACCCTTCCCTCTCTGTTCTCCTTTGTTCCCGGGGTGTTCAGCAGTGTCGTGGTGCTCTGAGGATGACAAACACNGTTAAAACGCTGATTTATTTATTTATTTTTAAATTTTCTTATTTATTGAGGGATGCTGCATAATTCATTTCAGGAGGATAAATATGAGCAAGGGCAACAAACCGTTGGTAATTAAATATTTTGGAGGAAGGATGACTCTGTGTTCAAGGATATGTTGTGCCATTTCTTCTGCACAGCCCTGGAGTGCAGCTCCCACTGGAATGTGCATCAGGACCTGCACCTGATTTTCCTTGTGCTGCTCACAGAGCTGAGCCAGAAGGAGGAGAAAGCCCAGGGTGGGGCTCAGCTGTGACATCTCACAGAACCAGGGAATCCTGGAATGGTTTGGGCTGAAGGGACCTTAAAGCTCATCCAGTTCCACCCCCTGGCAGGAGCAGGGAACCTTCTCCTGCCCCAGGTTGCTCCAAGCCCCGTCCAACCTGCGCTGCTGGGAATATTTGGGGGATGTTGCTGTGACCTTTGGGATGGTTGGTCCGTGCACCATCACACCACAAGACACACACATGAGTAAAGGCCTGTATTTAAGGAAAAACCCTTCCCTCTCTGTTCTCCTTTGTTCCCGGGGTGTTCAGCAGTGTCGTGGTGCTCTGAGGATGACAAACACCGACAGGGATTGTCCGTGTGGGGATCTTCAGCTGAGGGACAGGGACAAACAGGGGTGAGTAAGAGCCATGAGATCCGAGGGGGAACCAGCTGCAGGCTGAGGAATTTCGGGTGCAGCTGGAAGGTCAGTTCTGGCAGGGGCTGTGGGGGTTCAGGGGGAAAGCAGCTCTCCATCCCTTGGAATCATGGAATTCTTGGATGGTTTGGTGGAAGGAACCTTAAAGCCCATCTTGTTCCCCCCCCTGCCGTGGGCAGGGACACCTTCCCCATCCCAGGCTGCTCCAAGCCCTGTCCAAGCTGGCCTTGGACACTTCCAGGGATCCAGGGGCAGCCACAGCTGCTCTGGGAAATCCATTCCAGGGCCTCCCCACCCTGACAGGGAAGGATCTGACTTCTCCCAGGCCGGGCAGCCATTCCAGCAGGAAGGGAGCCTGGGGACTCTCTCCTGTGCAGAGCAGGCACTGACATGGCTGTGAACCCCCCGGGTTTCCATCCCACTGGGAATATCCAGGAGATCCTCCCATCAACCCAGACCTACCTGGGGCCAGGCAGCCTTGGAGGAGCCACAGCACTCCTGGGCTCTGTGAGCAACAATTCATTGCACAATCTGACACAGGCACGGAGGAAACAAACAGAATACATCGTAAACTGAGTCATCCTCAGAGGCTGAGTTAGAATTACTCAGGAGTAAGGAGCAGTAGTAGTGATTGCTACATCCATACTTTGCTCACAGCCAGGTCATTCACCTGTATTTCTAAGGGAAATAACCTGCTCCTAATAGCACAGATTTAACCCTAACCTGCCTGATGCTGGGCTGGATTTTAGAGATTTTAGGAGCGAAATAAATGAAGGGAAAAAAAATTAAAAAAAGGAAAAGGAGAAAGGTCGCATGTCCCACTCGTACTGTAGAAAAAATACAGAAGAATAGGAAGGTGCTGTGCTGAAACAAATAAATTGATATTAATTCACATCCAGTACTGCACTATCGAGGATCTCCACTGTGTCCCCCTTTTACACAGCGGGAAAACGGATGTTTTCTCCCAATTTATCTAATTATCCATATTTTTTTTCCAGTTTCCCAGGCTCCATCCCAGCGCTCCCTGCCAGGACCCGTGCGGGCCGGCGCGCCAGGCAGGACCTGGCAGGGAAAAGCGTGAGGGCACTGGNGGCCCCCGGCTGGCGGAGCTGCTGGCGTTGGGACGGCGGGTGTGGGACGAGCTGGAGGCCAGCACCGAGCCCTCCTCGGGAGCCCCGGCCGTGCAGGACAAGGTGCGGCAGGGGCTGGACGTGCTGCAGCGGGCGGCGGCCATGGTGACGCAGCTGGAGCTGTTCAGGTGAGCTCAGGGGACGCGTCTGAGGGGACAGGGAGGGTCCCCGGGCAGGGCAGAGGTGGGGCGGGAGCCGGACAGAATCCCGGAGTCGCTGAGGTTGGACAAGATCTCCAAGACCATCGAGTCCAACCTGTGACCGATCCCCACTTGTCACCAGCCCAGAGCACCGAGTGCCATCTCTGGGCGTTCCTTGGACACCGCCAGGGATGGGCACTCCAAACCGCCCTGGGCAGCCCCTGCCAATGCCTGACCGCCCTTTCCGTGGAGAAATTCCTGCCGATGTCCAACCTGACCCTCCCCCTGGCACTGCCTGAGGGTGTTTCCTCTCCTCCTGTCCCTGTTCCCTGGGAGCCGAGCCTCCCCTGGCTGTCCCCTCCTGTCAGGAATTGTGCTGAGCCTCCTTTTCTCCAGGCTGAGCCCCCGAGCTCCCTCACAGGATGGCTCCAACCCATCTCCAGGATGACTCCAACCCCTTTTCCACCTCCATTCCTTTTCTCTCTCTCCCTCGCAGTGAGAACGAGGAGCTGGAGGAGATCGCCTCAGCCGACCTGAAGTTCATGCTGCTGCCGGCGCTGCTGGGAGCGCTGACCCTGAAGCAGGTGGACCTGAGCAGGAGAAAGGAGCACCTGGAGAGCGCCCGGGAGCATTTCCTGCGCTTCCTCAAGCTCTGCAGGAACTACGGGCTGGGATCTTTCCAGCTGCCCCCCGGCACCCCCGGAGAGGAGGAAAGCCGGAGCCCCTCGGGCCCCCGGGAGCCCGCCCAGCCCAACCTGGTGGCCATGGCCATGAGCAGATCAGCCAAAATTGAAAGGTGGGCTCCGTGCAGTGGGAAGGGCTTTGGGAATCGCTCTGGGAGGAGCGGGAGCCTGAGGCAGTGCGGGGTTGGACAGGGAAGAGCTTCCCTGGGTGTAGGAATAATTTGATCATAAAATGCTCGTTTTAAGAGATGCAGCTTGCTGTTTAATGGGTAGGGCTGGGGAGGGGCATTTGTGTCTCTGAGGAAAAACTGCTCAAAAACTTTAAAATTAGCTCTTTAATCGTTCATAATTAACCCTACAATTAGTTCTTTAATAACTGCTGGCAGCATAAAGACTGCCAAACTGGAAATTTCCTACCAGTGGGTTCATTAGAGCTTGAAAAAAGGTGGTTGGCACCTTTGGTGCTTTGGCCACCGAGTTGCTCATTGTGGCAGCACTGGAAGGTCCAAACTGGGCTGGACTTGCTGAAGTTGTGTAGAAAAGCATAGAAAAATATAATTCATATTCTAATTGGGAAGGGTTTCTTTTTTAGAATTACTCTTTTATGCTCCTCGTCCTCTCAGCTTCCAAAGGTTTCTTGGCTCTTATTGTTCCTTCTCCAGGTGACAGTCTTCCCTCCTGAGGGGAGGAAGACACAAGGATTTAGTTTGGAAGTGTTTTATATGAATGGTTTCTCCTTTAATAACTAATTCCTGAAAAAGTAAAAATAAATTTACCCTGGAAGTTTATTATATAGGGAGTTCTTCCCTTTAATAACTAATTCCTGAATAGGTCAAAAAGTCCAAAAAGCTAAAATTATATTTAAAAAAAACACCTGCACACACAAAACCACCTGAGACAGAAGTTGGAAAAGCATTTTATTCTGTTTGTGTGGGATGGAATCAACCCAAACCAGCCAGTCCATTGATTTTCTCAGTCCTGGTTTCTCCAGGAGACTGATGTTCCTAGTCTTGCCTAATTTTACCAGGAGGGCTTCAATTTCCAAGGATTCCTCAGTGTTTAGGAGAAGAATAAAATCTGAGGCCCCTCTGAATTAAATGTCATTTTACAGCTGTTTTTAACAGACAGGAGAGGCTGAAATTCCAACAGGAACCAGCACAACTTCCATGAAATTTGGTTGATCATCTTAAAAAGGGTGGTAAAGACCCCAGGGCTGGGCTGGGCTGGAGAAGAATGATTCCATGATCTGATTTTGCTGTGTTTGAGCCAGATACAAACAGAAGAAGGAGCTGGAGAACAAATTGGCCTCCATGAGCAGCTCCGTGGAGAGCGGGACCGCGGATGAGGATCAGATCCGGGAATTTTACATCCTCCAGATCCAGAAATGGATCGGCACCAGCCTGGAGGAGATTGAGAGCATCGACCAGGAGCTGGTGATCCTGAAGAGCAGGGATGCAGCCAGGCAGGTGAGGGAGCTCTCCTGGGATCCATGAGGGCATGAGGGGATCAATCCCAGAGGAATTCAGTGGCAGAGTTTCATTCAGTGATTTCAGCTGGAATTGAGCTCAGTCACAGCGTGAGCTGATGGGATTTCCTGCATTCTGAATTCTGAGCTTTGGGTTGGACTCTGCTGCCACGCTTTCCCCACAGTCCCAGCCTGTGGAATGCTGCAGCTTGGAATATCAGAGCTGAACTAGGCTGTGCAAAGGCTTTTTTTTTGCAGATCACTATTCTGAAGAACAATTGGGTTTAGAAATTAAAATAAGACCCGTGTGGTTTCTGTCAAGCCTCCACTGCTGGTCTGCAGCGTGTCCAGGTGTTTTCAGCCTATTTGGAATGACAGAACATTCCCACAGAGCTGCAATCCCTGTGCAGAAGGCTGTGTCCAGGATTTCTGTCGCCTGGGATGTCTGCTGCAAACAGCAGCTCCTGCTGTGCTGGCACAGCCTGGCAGGGCTGGTTTGGGGGCTCATTTTTTTGGCACTGCAGGGCTCAGCTCCTCCGAGGTGTCCTGGAGATGCCATGGAATGATGGGCTCAGAGCGTTCCACTGCAACAATCAACAGCATTTCCAGAGCAGCTCTGCTTTGACCCCAGCAGGTGGCACAGAGGCACAGGAAGTGATTCCTGTACAGGCACAGTTGGAATTCCTGATTTAAACCAAATTCAGGCCTGGATTCTCCATCCTGGGGCGTTGCTCTGACAGCTGAGGTGTTTCTCCTCTACAAGACCTTTAATAACTTCAGGATGGGAAGCAGAGGGGGAATTCTCATCCCCTCAATTCCCTGGTGACTGTTGTTTGCATCCCCAGGCTCCAGCAGGTCCCCGTGGCCTTTCCCGGCCAGCCAGAACTCCGGTGAAACCCTTCATCCTCACCCGGGATGCTGCTCAGGCCAGGTATGGATTGGGATGATCCAGCCACGCTTTGGGGCAGTGCTGTCAGGTCAAGCCTAAAATATTTCATCAAGTGCAGAAATCCAGGTGGTACCTTCATGTCTGCACTGGAGTTTGTGGCACCTTGAAATCCTTGCAGGAATTTCAGCACCTAAAGCATAGAATGGGAGAGAAACCAGATTTCCTGTCGTGCTTGGGATGTGATTTATGCTGAGCTTTCCATGTATCTCTGTCAATTCCCAGGGGTGTCCTGGGGCCACCTTCCCCTATCCCAGCTTGCTCCAAGCTCCATCCAACCTGGCCTTGGACACTTCCAGGGATCCAGGGGCAACCACAGCTTCTCTGGGCACCCTGTGCCAGGGCCTCCCCGCCCTCACAGGGGAGAATTCCTTCCCAATATCCCATCTAACCCTGCCCTCTGGCAGTGGGGAGCCATTCCCTGTGTCCTGCCACTCTCTCCATCTTTCCCTCAGGCACAGGAAGGCCACAATTGGGTCACCCCTCAAGCCTGCCTTGTGACATCCTCCTATCCTCAGCACAGATTGGATCATCCCTGTGCCTCTTGCCTGTGTTCCTGCTCGTTCCAGGGATTTCACTGCCTGGTTTTGTCCCGCTGCAGGGTGTTTGGAGCTGGCTATCCCGGGCTGCCCACCATGACTGTGGATGACTGGTACGAGCAGCGCCGCAGGCAGGGAATTGTGTCCACCCCACAGAGGGTTCCAGGTATGGAACAGAGGTGGGAGCAGGGGATTTGGGAAGTCTCTTGAGGGGATGGGTGAACAAGGATGTATGCAGGGTATGGAACACTCCTGACTGTGGAAGAATCCAAGCTTTATTAGGAAAACAACTGGGTTAGACTGTGCTTGGCGTGTCCAAGGCCAGGTTGGACGTGGCTTGGAACAACCTGGGATAGTGGAAGGTGTTCCTGGTGGCACTGGATGGGCTCTAAGATCCCTTCCAACCCAGCCCATTCCAAAGTTCTCACTCCTGCTGTCTGGCAAGCCCAGCTCCCAGCAGGACTTTGGAGAACCTGGATCTCCTCCCTGTCCCTCCCCTCCAGCAGGTGCAAGTGATGAGGAGTTGCAGAAGCAGCAGCAGGAGACAAAGGAGGAGGAGGATGACGAGGAAGCTCTTCGGAAAGCTCGGGACTGGGACGACTGGAAGGACACACACCCCCGGGGCTACGGCAACAGGCACAACATGGGCTGATGCTCTGGCTGCCAGCAGGGCCTGGAGATCCTGGGAGAGCAACCTGGAGAGGGAGAAGGGAATACAGTGTACATAGGTGGAGCATCCAGGAATTCCCTGGACGGGCAGGGGACAGGATGGCAGGAGGACACGTGACCCCTTGCTTTGGTGCGCATTCCATGTCAGACTGGGGGCACTGGTCGTGCTGGGGGGTGCCCCAGAGCTCTGAGGGGCTGCTCCATGAGGGTCAGGCTCCCTCTGCCCTCCCAGGCGGAGGCAGCCTCCAAGGGGAGCTCCATGGATTTGGAAACTGCTCTTTGTATTGTGGGTGGATATATTTATTTTTTTTTCCTCTCTATTTTAAGCAAAATAAACTCTCTTTGTGCTGTCTGGTTCTTGCCGTGAAATTCTCTTGCTCTTCATCCCGAGCTTTTCCAGGGGGTGAACCCCAGGTGCTCTCATGGAGCCCACAAGGGACAGAACTGGGACAGATGGTGCCAAATTCCAAAACAAAGTAGTCAGTGTGCTTTGAAACCCATTAGTACAATCCTCGAGAATGGGAAAACTCTGAATCCCTCTGGCACCATTCCTGAAAGAGGGAGAAGGGGACACAGCTGGCACAGAGCAGGTGTGTGCAGGAAGGTGACGAGTCACACCTGGAAGTCTGGAAGTGCCCAGTGTGGGCTGGTGGCTGTGGATGGACTTGTTCCAAACCTGGTAAAATACTGGGATGGAAAAGCAAAGCATGGCTGGCACTTTGTGTCACCTGGAGCAGTGTCACCTCCACGGTGCTGCCTTACCCTGGGACAGTGGGACTCTGTAGAAATTTGGTGGTTTTCCTAACTATTAATATTTGGGCACAGCTGGGCTGCAAGAGTTGAGATGTTTTCCATGGAGGAATCCCTGTCCTCGGAATTGATCCACACCCAGGAAGCCTGCAGGGACTGTGGTCTTTCTCCCAGGTACTGAGTCCCTGCAATTCACAGGAGGGGTTTGTGGCTTCCAAATCTCCCAGGAAACATTTCTTGCTTTCCCACCATGATCCTGTTGGGGTGTTTATCCCTTTCCTACACTGATGTTAGCCAGCACTTCCTAGGAGCACCTCTGGACAGCTGGATCCTGAGGAGGAGCTTCAGGGATTTATTCCCCATGGATTCTCGCTGCTCCTTGGGCTGTTGGCCTGAATCCCCACCTCAGTGCTGATTCCCTGCTGCTCCTGTTTCCCTTTTTTCTCATTTTTCTCCTCAAACCTCTCCTGACAGCGCTCCACACTCCCTGGGCAGGAGGCAGAGTGCCCATCCCGGGGCTGGGAGCAGCAGGAATGGTCTGGTGCCTGTGCAGCTTTCGGATGGTATTTTTGGGTGGCTCTGGGGCTGTCACATGGCGGTGTTTGTGACATTCCCCCAGCGTGGACGGTACCATTCCCAGGGGAACGCGGCATTTCCAGAGGAATTCAGCCCCTGCCTGCACAGGCAGCCAGGACTTTCCAAGGAGCAGCAACCTCCCAGCACGGCCACAGCGCCTCACCCTCCGTGTGACCCTTCCAGGGACCGCCAGTTCCTCTCCATGCTCCTAATCCCAGCTGGAGCAGGTCCCCTCCCCTCAGCAGGGCTGCTGTCCCTCTGGTCACCTGGTTAAAGCCTCTGGACACACAACCCAGCGCCCTCTGATTGCCAAACTCACCTTCCCACAGAGCACCACAGAGCTCCTGCCACCATGAAAACCATCATAGCAGCCTGCTCCCAGAATCTCAGTGGTAAGAGATTCCCAAAACGGGTTGGGATGGTTCCTGGTTCTCCAGCAATGTGAGGAGCTGGTGGTTGTCTCCCTTGTCTGCTTGCCTGGGAGTGCTGAGGAGAAAGGGGGTGTTGGGAGTGATTTGAGGATAACTCCACAGGAAAATGCACAGTTTCTCCACAGGAATGAAATTTTGGATGGCGTTTGGGAATGTTACACGCAAGATGCTCCTGCAAATTCCAAATGTTGGGTTTGCAGAGGCTCCCGTGGATGGGGCTGACAGCAGAGCCCTGCGGGGGTTCTCTGTCTGTGGTGTGGACATTTCATGGGGTTTTTGGAATAGGAGCTAGGAAAATGATGTTCAAAAGCAACTGTTTGGTGGGCACAAGTTTGCTGGGAAGAGCTCTGTGTCTTCCCTGGGAAACAGAAGGGACTGGGTTCTGCAGGTGGCTCAGATTTTGGGGATGCCTAGCGGGTGGAAGGGATCACTCAGAGCCCAGCATGCTGCAGGGGAGAAAAGGACAAAATTCCCCACAGGAAAAATCCCCCATGGGCCAGAGATGGCTCCAGTGTTTAATTTATTTCATTTATCCCATTCCTGGTTTGGATTGAGCTGGGAAGAACTGAACCTCCACCAGCTTCCTGAGCCAGGGGTTGGTGGTTTTACTCTGACCCAGGGGTTGCTGTTTTGGGGAGCCACAGGGACAGGGCTGCTCCTGTGTCCCCCTGATCGTCTCTCTGGCCAACATGCAGGTTTGGGGTTATTTTCCCAAGAAAACAGGGCTTCTGTGATGCTGGGGTGGCTCTCTGGGGTGGTCTTGGTGTGGGGACCTTTGGCCAGGAGCGCTGCGCTGGCAGGGCCGGTGCCTCAGGCCCGTTTTAGGGAGTAGGGATGGGGCCAGGCTTGGAGTTTGGATCCTGGCTCCCAGCCTGGGGAGGTTAATGGTTCACCAGGATCGGCTGGAGGGAAGGGGTGGCAGGGGGAGTGGAGTGGCTGCGCTGCCAGTGGCGTGTCCCTGTGGGGACAGAATGGGACAGCCACCCCCAGCCAGCCTGGCTTTGCCTTGCTGCTGGCCTTGGCACCTCCCCGCTGTGCCAGCTGAGAAATCCCCAAACCCCTGTGAGCCTGAGCACGCCAAGGAGGGCACAGGAATGGTCCTGGCCTTGGGAACTGGGCATGGAGCAGGATGTGCCGCAGGATGTGCACCTGGGCTTGGGGTGCCCAGGTGCTCCCTGCTCTGGGGACAGCCCTGATTGCCCAGGGCCACCTCCTGGCACGGTCCAGAGCTTCTTGGGGATGCTCCTCTGTTCCACCCCCCACATCCCATCCCTCCTCCCCTAGCGGCTCATTAATCCCATCCCATCCCATCCCATCCCCCCTCCCGCCGGTGCCGCCCGGCAGTCTGCTGGCCCCGGCCGCCTACGAGCTGTCCTGTTTCGGGCGGGGGCCGTGTCCCCTGTCCCCCCTCTCCGCAGGCAGCCGGGCCAGCATCCAGACTGCCCTGAGGACGCTGCTGGCCGTGCCCTGGCCCTCGCAGCGCGACATCGGCTCCGCGCTGCAGCTGCTGGCCGTGCTGCAGTGGGTGCTCAGCTTCCTGCTGCTGGGTGAGTGAGCGCGGGGCTGCGGGGGGTCCCGGGGGGCCACACAGCCGCTCACCCCCTGCCCGGCTCCCGCAGGAATCGTCAGCCTCCTGCTCCTCATCTACCTGCTGTTCACCAGCCTCTGGCTCATCCCCGTGCTCTACCTGGCTTGGATCATCTTCGACTGGGACACGCCGGAGAAAGGTGTGGTGGCCGTGTCCCCGGTTCCTCCAGCTTTGCAGCAGCGTGGGGGTGGGGTTCCCCTTTCTCCAGGTGCCTCCCAGAATTTGGGGAGCACCACATCCCCCCTGCTCCTTCCCTCCGCTCCCGCATCAGCAGCACTACGGTGGGAAGAGGGATGCAGTGGGTCTGCAGGGAGAGTTTCCCTTGGATCCGGCTGGGCTGGGCTGGGCGTCATCTCCCGGGCCCCTCCCGGCTTTGCAGGTGGCAGGAGGCTGTCGTGCCTGCGGCGATGGACCGTGTGGAAGCACTTTCGGGATTATTTCCCGGTGAAGGTAGGGCGCCGGGACGGGGTGGAACCACCCAAAAGGAGGTGCCACCGTCACGTTCCCGTGACTCCTTTTTGTCCCCGCAGCTGGTGAAGACCCACGACCTGTCCCCCAGCCACAACTACATCATCGGCTCGCACCCCCACGGCATCCTCTGCGTCGGCGCCTTCTGCAACTTCATCACGGGCTCCACGGGCTTCGAGGAGCTGTTCCCGGGCATCCGCTCCTTCCTCACCACGCTGGCCGGAAACTTCCGCCTGCCCGTGTTTCGGGAGTACCTGATGAGTGGGGGTGAGCCGTGCCTGCCCTGCCCAGCCCCGCCAGGGCCCTGATCCCTCTGAGGGAAGCACGGCAGGGACGGTGCTGCCTGGAGGAGGCAGGGCAGGGATGCTGCTCTGCTTGCATTGTGCCTGAGCGACAGCTTCACCTCGCAGCTTTGGCTGCACCTTGCCACACCCTGCCTGAGCTGCACCTTCACCTTGCTCGCACCTCGCCTACACCCTGTCTGGACCGCTCCTTGTCTGCACCCTGTCCGTACCCTCCGCCCTCCCTGCCCGCACCTTTGTCACCCCCTGTCCGCTCCCTGCCCGCAGCAGAGGGAGCCCTCGCACTGTCCCTGCCCTGGTGCCGTCGCTGGGGTGGCCGGGCCCTGCAGTGCCACAGCCCCGCTACTCTGTCCCGCCGCAGGGCTGTTCCCGGTGACCCGCCGTGCCATCGGGTACCTGCTGTCCCAGAAAGGCACCGGCAACGCGGTGGCCATCGTCATCGGCGGCGCGGCCGAGTCGCTGTCCTGCCGGCCCGGCGTCACCACGCTCATCCTCAAGAACCGCAAGGGCTTCGTCCGCATGGCCCTGCGGCACGGGTGGGTCACGGCGGGGTCACCAGCGCTGCCACCCCCGCGGGTCCCCGCGGTCCCATCACCACCCACCGTGTCTCCTCCTCAGGGCCTTCCTGGTCCCCTCCTTCTCCTTTGGGGAGAACGACCTCTTCCGCCAGGTGGTCTTTGAGGAGGGCAGCTGGCTGAGGAGCATCCAGCGGCGCTTCCAGAAGATGATCGGCTTCGCTCCCTGCCTCTTCTACGGCCGCGGCCTCACCTCCTGCCGCTCCCGCGGCTTCCTGCCCTACGCCAGGCCCATCACCACCGTGGGTGAGCGGCGGGGCCGGGGTCCCCAGGCTGGGGGCTCAGGGGACACTGCGTGGTGCTGGGCACCTCCTGGGTTGTGTCCCCAAGCACACCACCCTGACCCGTCCCCTGCCCGCAGTGGGGGAGCCGGTGGCCGTGCCCAAGGTGGAGAACCCGAGCCGGGAGCTGGTGGACCGGTACCACGAGCTCTACATCCGTGCCCTGCTCAAGCTCTTCGAGGAGAACAAGACCAAGTATGGGCTGTCCGAGTCAGACGAGCTGCACATCCTCTGAGTGCCGCCGGCGCCGGCCCCGTCCTGGCTCATGAGGGCTCTTGCAGGGGGAATTTCTGCCAGCCTGGCGTGGGGGACATGCGGGGGACAGTCCCCACTCTGGCCTTCTGTTCCTCCGACCTGAGGGGGAGGTGGGAGGAGAGGGGGAAGCCAGGGGAGGATTGGGAAAGGCTCTGCCTTGCAAGGGGTTTGGAGGGACTGTGGGTGACACAGCTGTCCCCTGCAAGGGGCTGGTGTGGGACTGGGGCCAGCAGTGGGCACGGTCCCCCTGGGATAGCCAGGTCACCACAGGATGAGGGAGGGGTGTCATGGGAGGAGGGATTGACATGGGTGCTTTGGGGTGGCATCCTGAGGATGAGTGGGACCAGTCTGGGTGGTGGACACACCCTGGGGTGGAAGGGGGACATTCCTGGACTTGGATGTGGATGTGGCCTGAGCCAGGACCATGTGGCCCCAGAGGAGCCTTTCCTGCCATCTCCATACCCAATACAGATTTCCAACCTCCCCATGCCTGTCTGTGCTCCAGAGGTTGGGATTGGCAGCCCTGTGGCAGTAACCCTGCACTGCCCATGTGGGTCCCCTTGTCACCCAGTGTGTCCCCTCTCTCGCCACACCTCCCACTCCCACCGGGACAGTGCTTGGCAGGGCCCTTGCACCACTCAGGTGCAGCCAAGCAGTTCCCAGATGCACCTGAGCCACGTTGGATATAATGGGAGGGGAGGGGCAGCTCTTACTGGTTTAACTGGGCTCACGAGGGATGTCTCCTGCTCTCGGCTCAGGGGTGAGTGAGGGTCTCTCTGGGTGGGACCGGGATGTGGGGCTGGGATGGGCCATCCCTGGGGTCCTCTCCTTCCCCTGGGCAGCTCTTGTGGGCCGTGGCTGTGTGTGACTGGCGTGGTGGCTGGGGTGTGACACCCCAGGGATGCTCTGGATGCCCCTTTCTTAGACATGTACTGGAAGGACTTGCAGGGAGTGATGGGGACAGGGACTTGCAGGGACTCCTGGGGCTCTTGGAATGAGGACAGCCCTGTCCCATTCCTGCCAGGCTGGCGTGGGAGAGTCAACAGCACTGATACCAATCTCAGTGCGCTGCTCTGCGCAGGCACTTGGTCAAACAAAAGGGCTGGGTAAACATTTGAGGAGGAAACACCCATAAAGGGAAATTCCCAAGAACCTTCCTGTCACCAAGAGAGCTCTGGCTCATCCCTCCAGACCTGCCCCAGTGGATTTTCTCTGGGGTGAGGGTAATTGTCTTGTCTCTCTTCCTTATGCTGCAGGGAGAAACAGGCCTGAGTGTAGAGAGGGGAAGGGGCTTTATTGGGGGCATGGGCACCAAGGGGCCCAGGCCATGTCACTCCCCCTCTGCCAAGGCCAGCAGTGAGATAGGGACATGTCTGAGAACCTGCCCAGTGTGGGCTCTGTCCCCAGGTTCAGTCTGGTCACCACTGAGTCATCTGGAAGAGCTGTGCCTGCCCAGGGAGGCACCAGTGTCCCTTCTCTTTAGTGACTTGTCAACCCCACGTGTCCCCAGGAGTGCCAAGGATGGAATACCAGCCTGCTGCCCCAAAAGAGCCTCCTCAGTGTCCTTCCCATTCCCATGAGTGCCCGGTGGCTCTCCTGCCCTGCCCAGCACCAGCTCTCTCCTCCCAGGGCAGGGCTGGGACCAACCTGTGGCTTCCAGCCCTCAGTACTGTGGGGCTGGGCGGGCACAGCTCAGGTCTGGGGGCTTGGGAGTGCCCACACGGAGCCCTGCAGCTCCTGGAGCCCAGGGCTGAGGCTATGGACCCTGCTCAGCACCCGCCTCCGCTGCGCGCGGTGCCGGTCCCTCGGGTGACGCTGGCGACGTGGCCGCCATCCGTGACGCTGTCTGTGAAGGGTGACACCAGGGCCAGGTCCAGCGTGGGCCGGAGGCGCTGGGCGGCCCCGCGGCGCAGCCGCCCCCGGTACTTGTCCCCAGCCATGAAGTAGAGGATGGGGTCGAGGCAGCTGTTGATGCTGGCCAGGGGCCGCGTGATCTTGTAGGTGAAGTTGATGATGTTGAGGGTCCGGCAGTCGGCCTGGAAGTAGCGGGAGGTGTAATAGAGGGTGCGGGTGATGTGGAAGGGCACGAAGCAGATGGCAAAGACGGTGAGCACCACGATGATCATCCTGATGGAGCGCCTCTTGTAGGAGGGCATCCGGAGGCCGGGGCTGGAGAAGCTGGACTTGCAGAGCCTCTTGGCCATCAGGCAGTAGCACAGGACGATGACCAGGAAGGGCACCCCGAAGAGCAGGGCCATGACAGAGGAGCTGTAGTGCACGTAGTGGTCGAACTCCTCGGGCTTGGTGGTGTCGTGGCACAGGGTGGTGTTGCCCTTGGAGCTGGTGGTGACGAAGACGAGGTTGGGGATGAGGCAGACGGTGACCACGAGCCAGGCGGCCACGCAGATGATGCGGGCGTGCTTGGTCTGAACCCACTTGAGGGAGCGGATGGGGTGGCAGATGCCCACGTAGCGGTGCACGCTGATGCAGGTGAGGAAGAGGATGCTGCTGTAGAGGTTGGCGTAGAAGAGGAACCGCACGATCTTGCACAGCCCCGTCCCGAAGGGCCAATTGTTGCGGTCGGCGTAGTAATAGACCAGGGTGGGCAGGGACAGCACGTAGAGCGTGTCCGAGAGGGCCAGGTTGACCATGTAGGTGGTGGTGGCGTTCCAGGGCCTCATCCTGAAGATGAACATCCACAGGGCCCAGGAGTTGAGGGGCAGCCCCACCACGAAGACGATGCTGTAGGAGATGGGCAGCAGGATGAACTTGAACTCTTCGTCAAAGACACACTTGGCCTCGGGTGCTGCTGTGCTGTTCCCTCCTGGCCAGGGCGCTGGTGTCGGTGTCCACAGGGAAACTGGGAACATCCTCACAGGAGTGGCCATGTTGTGCCAGCCAGACCTAGGGAGCAGTTCATAAAAGCACACTAGTCACTGCTCCCGACCATTGTCAGGCACAAAGCTTGGAAGGGAGCCAAAGCTGCCAGATTTTCTCCCCCTCCAGGGGCTCCGGCCACTTTGATGGTTCTCTGGTTTTTCTCAGCTCGCTCGTTCGAGCCTCGTGGGGAGCCGGGGCCGAGAGGAGTGAGCTCGGCAAAGCCTCCCCTCTGCAGCCCCTGCACTGACACCATTAATCACCCCTTAATCACCGCTTTTCCTGTTTCCAGGGACGGCAGCGGGCCGGGGACCGAGCCCCGCGCCGGGGACAGCGCACAATGCCGGGGACAGCCCCACGGCCGCCGAACAATGAGACCTTGATCAGCACCAGCAGCCCCCGGCCGCGGCCGGCGCAGCCTCTTGGAAGCTGCCTCAGCCTAATTGGCACCATCCTGACAATGCCGCTGCTCCCGGAGGGCTCCTCGGGAGGAGAAGAATGGCTTGTCTGGGGGAATGCTGTGGCCCAGAGAAATCCTGGGGGGGTTTAACAGCCCTGCGGGTGCTGTTAAAGGAGCCTTTGGGACAGAGCGTCCCTGGACAGCGAGGAGCCGCCGGGTGCTGTCCGGGGGGACAGGATGAGCTGAGCCCTGAGGAGAGGAGCTGCCGGAGCCAAGTCCCAGCTCAGGGCAGAGCGAGTTCACCAGGCAGGCAGGACGCCCCTCCTAAGCTGTGCTGGGATCAAAGGCAGCCATCTGTGAACTCCTGGGAAGTCGGCACGAGGACAAGCTGTCAAAGTTCAGACCTCTCTTCTCCAGGGAAAAGGAAGAGTCTGCCACCCCCGTGGTGTCCAGCAAAGGACTGGTGAGGGCTGCCTGGGCCTTGACCCCTCCACCCCCTCCACCATCCCTGGGGAAACAATTCCTCCCACGGAGGATGGGTGCTTGGAGGAGTAACCCGGGAGCAGGAGCTGCTGTGCTGCTGGTGGAGATCAGGGTGTAGCCCAAACCATGTTTGATGGAGGGAATGCAGGAGCATCTCCAATTCCTTTTGTCCCGAGCTCACCCGGGAGGTGACAGGCACCAGGACAGGGGAGGACTCGGGGCACAGGGATGCACATCAGCTGGAGCTGGTGCTCCAAGGTGGAAGGACACATCCTCTCAGGCTCCTTCATCCCTTGGCTCCCTCATCATCCCCCTCCTGTTTCCCTTTGCCCTGAGGATGTGCAGGCTTCTCCCAGCAGGAAGATCCCATAGGGTGTCTCTGTGGGATCATCCCTGCCACGCCCTGCCTGGAGAGATACCTGGGGTTGACAGAGATGCTCATAAATGACTCAGCAGGCAGATGGGACAGCAGGGGCCCCTCCAGCCCTGCTCCCGGGGCTCTGTTTGAGTTGCGGGCTGAGCTCCGGGCCCACATCCAACACCCTGTGGCTCCTGGCCTGCCACAGTTCCCACCTTTATTGCAGGGATGAGTTCAGAGAGCAACAGGCAGGCCCTGATCAAACATTAACAGTGGGGAGAACTTGGTTTGTTTTCCCAGATCAGGAGGGAAAAGAGGCAGTAGGAAGACCTGAGCTTGTGAGTGAGGTGCCAGTGGTGGCCCTGGCCTGGCAGCCACGTGTCCCCAAGCTGCTGAGGACAGGAGGGACCAGGAGCTTCCTCTTCCAACCTCTGAGTGCAAGGGAACACAAAGCCTTGAGCCTGACCAGAGCAGAGCTGCTGCAGGTTCAGTGACCCAAATCAGTGTCCATGACACAGGTCACCAACCAATTAAGATATGGAGAAGACAGTAAATAAAAGTTAATAATCAAGTGTGAAAAATGCATGAGAAAAAAATCCTGAGCAGCTGTGAACTGCTGGACTGCTCAGAGGAGAGCACAGGCACCCG
Organism: Chloropsis cyanopogon; assembly: GCA_013400585.1. NCBI lineage: Eukaryota > Metazoa > Chordata > Aves > Passeriformes > Irenidae > Chloropsis > Chloropsis cyanopogon. The sequence goes on from WEZZ01006581.1 coordinate 452,445, forward strand.
GATTCTGGCAGCTGATACAGCCTGAGCACAGTCAGCAGTGGGATTTAACCATTCCCAAGCACATTCCTTTGAGGATAACCACCAAAATATAGAAATGCACAAGAAGATGACATTTGGCAAGTTATATCTTTACAGGTTTCTTTCTTCCTCATCTTAGTCACGACCAAAATCAGTGATTGAAATTACTGAATCACATCAGTCTAGCCTGAGGACACATCACCACCAGCCCCACTCCTATTCCTTGCTGACATTCCTAGCAAAACTAAAAAAGCTGTGGGCTTTTGAGGAGAGATTGAGGTGTGAGCCAAGAGTTGGGACTGATTGTTGGAGCAGGAGATGGAAGGTGCTGCAGGGGAAGGATGTGGAGCAGGGAGATGGAAGGTGCTGCAGGAAGAGAACTTGGAGCAGGGAGATGGAAGGTGCTGCAGGAAGAGGACTTGGAGCAGGGAGATGGAAGGTGCTGCAGGAGGAGGTGATGCTCTTGTTCTGCCCGTTTTGTGGATGTACAAGGAACACTGCAGGACCCCTTGCCCATGGCAGGCACGTCCCCCAGGGATGGTGTCTTTGGAGTGGCCCCTGGTTTTCCCCAGGAAGCAGCAAGGGGTCCTGGAAAATGCAGCAATAGCCATGGGCCAGCCATGTGACACACGTTGAGGGCACACGGTGCCCTTGGCCACAGGATTGGCAGCTTTTCCCTGGCTCCTGGTCCTGCAGATGTTCCCAGCCCGAATTGTCCTGGCAGCACCAGTCCTGGTGGGAACCCACCCAGCCCCCAGCCCTGGGGATCCGTGGAAGTGATGGGAAAGCTCCAGTAAAATGAAGGAGTGGGACAACACCAGAGCAGAATCTGCCCTGGAGCCAAAGTCCTGCTGGTGGGACAGGGTGGGAATTGTGGTGTTGGTGACCACGGAGCAGCAGGCAGGAGCTCGGAGAGGGGAGGTGAGAGCGGATTTTGGAGCAGCTGCCAAGGGATGGGTGAGCCTGGGACCGGCTGCTGCTGGAGCATGGGAAAAGCAGGGCTTTTCTCCTCGCCTAAGCCCTTGGAAATTGCAAAACAAGGAGAAATTATGCAAAACATCCTGCAGAAGGACCCTTGTCCCTAATCGCCACGTGGTTGGTGCAGCCAAAGCCCCGGCACAAGGGGATGTGACCTAAATCCAATCCTTCCCTCTGCCTGGAAGAGCAGCCAAGGCACGCTCTGCTCCCCGGGGACACCAGCAGGGTCGGGCGTTTCCCTTGCTGCCCACCCCATCCCCTGCCCCGAGGTGACCCCGGGCAGGGTGGGGATGAGGGTTCCCTTCCACCCTTGCCAGGCTGTCCCTGTCCCCCCCCTCGCTGGGAAGGGGCAGGAGCCCAGGGTGTGGGGCTGAGGCACGGCAGCACCAGGGCAGCTTCAACCCGTGAGGAGACAGAGATCTGGGGGATGGAGAGGAGGATGAAGGAGAGGAGGGGAACACACCGGGAAGGATGAAGGCCCTCGGTGACAGAGGAAGGAGGTGGCATGTCAGAGAGGAGGATGTACAGAGGGATTTGGGAGTGGTGGAGGGCTGGTAGAACTGGCTGAGCCCCACCCTGCACCCACCCAGCACCCACCCAGCCTGCCGAGGGCCACCTCTGTCCCTCGCCCCCGGAGCCCAGCTGGGACTGCGTGACCGTGGCAGGGCTGTCCCTCCCGGCTGTCACCAAACAAGCTGGCCCGGCTCACCTGCAGACCTGGGCGGCTCTCAGGAGCGGGGCCCCCACGGGGAGAGCCTGTTCCCCTCGCGGGACGGGGCCATGCCGGGGGGCTGCGGGCGGCCCTGGCCGTGCCCTGCCGTGCCGAGTGTGCCCGCTCCCGCTTCCCGCGGCCGGGAGCAAAGTGCCCGGGGAAGGCAGGGCTGGAGGCGGGCAGAGGAGGGAGCAGGAGCTGCCGCAGGGGCCAGCCCCCCT
>WEZZ01006581.1:455544-477625 GCA_013400585.1 Chloropsis cyanopogon
GCCGGCGATGGGGGGGCAGCGTGCCCCGGGGGTGCCCCCGAGCCGGGGGCACTGGGAGGGGGCTGCGTGCGGCCGCCGTTACCGTAGAGCCTCTCGCGGGTGCCGCGCCGGCCCCGGGGGACGCGGACCCGCATCCAGCCGCGCACGGAGCCCGTCTCCTCGCCACGGTGGAACAGGAAGGTCTCGAATTGCTGGGCCGTGGTGCCGATCGCTGACCTCAGGGCGAGGCAGCACTCGCCTGCGGGCACAGCGTCAGCCCCCGGGGGACGCGGGAGCCCCCCGTGAGCAGCGGCACCGCGAGCAGGGTGAGTGCCAGGGTCCCTCCTGCCAAGCTCCAGCTGCCAACCTCACACCCAGCGGGCTGTAACCTGCGGGGGCTGTGCTTGGCACCCCCTGCCACCATGGTGGCCCCAGTGTCACCGTCCCCAAGTACCGTAGGACTCGCAGCTCTCCACGCCCTTGATGCTGAGGAGCAGGTGCTGGTCCCCCAGGTACTCCAGGTCGGGCAGGATGGGGTTCAGCTGTGCACAGAGAGGGGGACTTTGGGGGGGCTGCCATAGGGTAGGGGGCACAGGGAGGCTCTGTTCTGGGGGCTGGTGACAGCTGCAGCTCCCCTTGGGGCTCAGGGTACAGAGCCAGAGGCAGGGATGGGGGTGAGGATGCTCCAGGGCTGCGCACCACAGGCAGATGCTTGGAGGACCAGCCCAGCTTGAGGAACCCAGGGATGTCGCAGTTCTGGAAGGTGTTCTCCCCGCTCCGCTGCACCTCTGGGGGGACAGAGGGGGACACAGCTCCAGCCGGGCTAGGTCACCCCCACAGCCACCCCCAGCACCCCAGGCACCCCCTCACCCTCCAGGCAGTAGGAGTGGAACTCGATGTAGCACTTGCTGCGGCTCGTGGTTTTCAGGATCACCTCCATGCTCTCCCACTCGATGCAGGCCAGCGCCTCGGGGCTGGAGCCGGGAGCTGCAGGCAGGTCCTGGCAGGTCAGGGTGTGCCAGGGCTCACCCCAAACCCGGCCCGAGGGGTGCCAGACCCTTACCCTCCTTGGGCACAAACTGCGACGTCACTCCCACCTCAAAGGTGGCAAAGACGGGCGAGTGGTCACTGGTCACGATGTCATCAGTGCAGCCTGGATGGCAGGAGGGGCAGCTTGGGCAGGGTCCCAGAGCCCTGGGGTCCTGGCAGCACTGGCCACCCCTGGCTGCTGTGTCCCCGGGGTCTCACTCACCGTAGGAGTTACAGACCACGTGGGTCTCCGGGTGTGACTTCCACAGGATGCGGTCACACCACGAGGGGACGTTGATCCGCATCTAGAAACACAAAGCAGATGGTTCAGCAGCCTCTCAGGCCTGGGTGCCCCTGTCTAACAGAGCACCCAGCACCCCAAAAAGTGAGTTCCTTCCTGCCCAGACCCTGTTTTGGTAGGGAGCAGGCTGAGGGAGCTGTGGGGGCTGAGCATCACCACGCAGCCCCCACAGCACCCTGCTGTCCCTGTCCCCAGAGATGTCCTGCTTGGAGGGAGGCCTCTGGAACTCACCCCCGTGGGCTTGGACTTCTGCCACACGTAGGTGTCCCGGGTGCCCCGCTCGTACCGGTACGTGGGAGGGAAGGAGATGTCACCCTCACCTGGAATCAGGACACACAGGTGGCATGGGGGCCAGGGTCCCTGCCTGTCCCCATCGTGGTCCCCACGGGAGGCTCACACCGATGGCTGGCACCCTGCCCCGGTGCACACCAAGGTCCCCCAGGCTCTCAGCACCTCGTGCAGGGCTGGGCCAGGAGAGGGGACCTCGAGAGCTGGGGGTGACACGGGGAGGGCTGTGGGGACCCTGGTGCCATTGTCTCAGCAGGAGGAGCAGCACCCTTGTCCCCACACTCACTGAACCGCAGGAACACCTTGTTCTTCTCCCGCTCCAGGTTGAGCTGGTCAACAGCCAGGAGGGCTTGAAACTCCTTCTTGACTACGTGGGTGAGGATGTCCTGTGGCAGGGAGGGGACAATGACCCCCCAGGCTCCTCTCCCCCCGCTGTCCCCTGCCTGGCACCTGCAGGGTCCCACCTGCACGTCCATGTCCAGGCGGTAGTTGAGGTCCCCGAACCANGGGGCTTGGGGCGCATCGAGGGCTCTGCCGCCGGCTCAGCATCCTCCTCCTCAAAGCTGATCCACTCTGCAAAGGCAGCGAGGTCTGGCCTCACCCCACGGCCGGGGACCAGAGGGCAACGTGGCCCAGGGGTGTCCCTGACCCCGGGGCACCGGGAGGGGGCTGCGTGCGGCCGCCGTTACCGTAGAGCCTCTCGCGGGTGCCGCGCCGGCCCCGGGGGACGCGGACCCGCATCCAGCCGCGCACGGAGCCCGTCTCCTCGCCACGGTGGAACAGGAAGGTCTCGAATTGCTGGGCCGTGGTGCCGATCGCTGACCTCAGGGCGAGGCAGCACTCGCCTGCGGGCACAGCGTCAGCCCCCGGGGGACGCGGGAGCCCCCCGTGAGCAGCGGCACCGCGAGCAGGGTGAGTGCCAGGGTCCCTCCTGCCAAGCTCCAGCTGCCAACCTCACACCCAGCGGGCTGTAACCTGCGGGGGCTGTGCTTGGCACCCCCTGCCACCATGGTGGCCCCAGTGTCACCGTCCCCAAGTACCGTAGGACTCGCAGCTCTCCACGCCCTTGATGCTGAGGAGCAGGTGCTGGTCCCCCAGGTACTCCAGGTCGGGCAGGATGGGGTTCAGCTGTGCACAGAGAGGGGGACTTTGGGGGGGCTGCCATAGGGTAGGGGGCACAGGGAGGCTCTGTTCTGGGGGCTGGTGACAGCTGCAGCTCCCCTTGGGGCTCAGGGTACAGAGCCAGAGGCAGGGATGGGGGTGAGGATGCTCCAGGGCTGCGCACCACAGGCAGATGCTTGGAGGACCAGCCCAGCTTGAGGAACCCAGGGATGTCGCAGTTCTGGAAGGTGTTCTCCCCGCTCCGCTGCACCTCTGGGGGGACAGAGGGGGACACAGCTCCAGCCGGGCTAGGTCACCCCCACAGCCACCCCCAGCACCCCAGGCACCCCCTCACCCTCCAGGCAGTAGGAGTGGAACTCGATGTAGCACTTGCTGCGGCTCGTGGTTTTCAGGATCACCTCCATGCTCTCCCACTCGATGCAGGCCAGCGCCTCGGGGCTGGAGCCAGGAGCTGCAGGCAGGTCCTGGCAGGTCAGGGTGTGCCAGGGCTCACCCCAAACCCGGCCCGAGGGGTGCCAGACCCTTACCCTCCTTGGGCACAAACTGCGACGTCACTCCCACCTCAAAGGTGGCAAAGACGGGCGAGTGGTCGCTGGTCACGATGTCATCAGTGCAGCCTGGATGGCAGGAGGGGCAGCTTGGGCAGGGTCCCAGAGCCCTGGGGTCCTGGCAGCACTGGCCACCCCTGGCTGCTGTGTCCCCGGGGTCTCACTCACCGTAGGAGTTACAGACCACGTGGGTCTCCGGGTGTGACTTCCACAGGATGCGGTCACACCACGAGGGGACGTTGATCCGCATCTAGAAACACAAAGCAGATGGTTCAGCAGCCTCTCAGGCCTGGGTGCCCCTGTCTAACAGAGCACCCAGCACCCCAAAAAGTGAGTTCCTTCCTGCCCAGACCCTGTTTTGGTAGGGAGCAGGCTGAGGGAGCTGTGGGGGCTGAGCATCACCACGCAGCCCCCTCAGCACCCTGCTGTCCCTGTCCCCAGAGATGTCCTGCTTGGAGGGAGGCCTCTGGAACTCACCCCCGTGGGCTTGGACTTCTGCCACACGTAGGTGTCCCGGGTGCCCCGCTCGTACCGGTACGTGGGAGGGAAGGAGATGTCACCCTCACCTGGAATCAGGACACACAGGTGGCATGGGGGCCAGGGTCCCTGCCTGTCCCCATCGTGGTCCCCACGGGAGGCTCACACCGATGGCTGGCACCCCTGCCCCGGTGCACACCAAGGTCCCCCAGGCTCTCAGCACCTTGTGCAGGGCTGGGCCAGGAGAGGGGACCTCGAAAGCTGGGGGTGATACAGGGAGGGCTGTGGGGACCCTGGTGCCATTGTCTCAGCAGGAGGAGCAGCGCCCTTGTCCCCACACTCACTGAACCGCAGGAACACCTTGTTCTTCTCCCGCTCCAGGTTGAGCTGGTCAACAGCCAGGAGGGCTTGAAACTCCTTCTTGACTACGTGGGTGAGGATGTCCTGTGGCAGGGAAGGGACAATGACCCCCCAGGCTCCTCTCCCCCCGCTGTCCCCTGCCTGGCACCTGCAGGGTCCCACCTGCACGTCCATGTCCAGGCGGTAGTTGAGGTCCCCGAACCAGAAGAGGTGGGTGAAGCGCAGGGTGAGGTCGAAGCCCCCCAGACGTTTGTCCCCCAGGGCCAGGGAGTGCAGGATGTCACTGTAGTTCTGGTTACGCCTGCAGGGGGGACAGCAGCACAGTGTGAGCCACCCGGGGACACCTCGCCCTCATTCTGCCAGCTGGGGACTGGGGCAGCCCCACAGCCCCTCAGGGCTCCTCCAGAAAGAGACACTCCCACCTGCCCCGTGGCAGCCCCATCCTCCCCATCCCTGCATCACCTGTGGGTCTTCTCGCTGCCAGAGGCCAGGTGGCAGTTGACGAAGCCGAAGGAGGTCCCGTTGAAGAGGAAGGAGACGCCCACAGCTCCCTTGTTCCCTGCAGGGATGTGCCACCACTGAGCTCTGGGGGACCCCAGAGGTCCTGTCCTGGCCCTCAGGCTGTCCCCTCCCTCGGGGTCCTCTCCCTGGCCCATCCCCTCCCTACCCAGCGTGTTGGCGATCCCGGTTTTCACGCTGGAGGTGTGGACGTGGCTGATGCGCCGCTGGTGCTCCGGCTTCACCAGCACCACCATCTTGATGCTCCAGAGGCACTGCAGGGCCACCTGTGGTGGGGCAGGGGGTGAGCCTGCCTTGCCTGGCCCCCATCCTGCCCCACGGCCACGGAGGATGGGGCTGGACATGCAGGTAGGTCAGCAAGCCATCCCTGAGTCCTGGGGACGGCGCTCATGGAGTCTGCGGGGCACAGGATGTTCCCTGGGCTGATTTGGGGTCGGGGAGGACCTGGGGGTTGGGGAAGGAGCTGTGGGGCGGTAGCTGCCGGTAGCCAGCCCCCCAGGCCCGCGGGGGTCGGCTGTGCCCGCCGTTACCACGCGGTAGTCGATGGCCATGAGGGTCTTGAGGGAGGCGCAGAGGAACTCGACCCACTCGCGGTCGCCCAGCGAGTTCTCCTGGGTGCCGATGACGTAGATGTCGTGGGGGATGCAGGCCGTGGTCTCGTCCTGCGTGTGCCCCAGGCCCCTCGAGGTCAGCCAGGAGGCCAGGGAGCGGGGTGGGGGCGTGCTGCCTGCGGGCAGGGACACGGGTCACTCAGAGGGGACGGGCCAGGCTCCCGAGCTCCTCTCCAGCACAGGTCTGCCCGTCTCCAGGAGCTGCCCAGGGTGGGAAGCAGAGTGCCAGCCCCATGGATCAGCTGTGTGCATCCCAGACTGCTGCTGGGATTTACAGCCCAAAACTCTGGTGATATCCCTGTTCCTCTGTCTCCCCAACACCCTCCAAGCGCGCGGATCGGCGCAGGACAGACAAAGCCCATGGCAGCCAGGTTGGTGTCTTCTCCTGCCTCCTCCTCAAACTGACAACCAGCTCAGACCTGAGGTTTCCTGAGACACCTCCCAAAACCCAGCCAGGCTCGCAAAGAGCCACAACAACCTCCCAGGACGAGGCTGCCTTCTCCTGGCCCCTTACCCATGTTCCACGTCCCAACATACACCGAGATGATCTCAGGCTCGTCCAGGTTGGAATGCTGGATCCTCATCAGCTGCAGCAGCTGGCAAAAAGCCTCTCGCTTCTGCAGGATGGTGAGGGTGTCATAGAGAGATGGGGGGCACAGCACCCCAGGATCAGGTGGACATCATCCCCAGGTGTAGGAGCCAGCTGGCAGAGGTGATCTCAGTCCTGAGACCCCTAATTTGGTGTTTCCCATATTCCCGCAGGACACGCCGCCGCTCACCCGCGCGTTGGGGAAGATGAAATCCCTGCTGAGGCTCTTCTGGTTCTCACGGGCACACACCAGCCTCACCTTGCTCTGCACACTCTGGTACTTGATCAGCTGCAGGACTGAATGATGGGGGTCAGCGGGGCCATGGTGGCCCCCACCTCCCACCGCGGGGCAGTGTGGGATGGGGGCTGGGCTGATGCCATCCTGGTGGCATCAGGCCCGTGGCAGAGAGCCCTGCAGCCCCAAAGGATCCCAGTGGCAGCCAGCAGGAGTGCAGCAGCCCCTCACTTTTATCCTGTGGGATCAGCTCCTCCGGGGAGCCGCTGCCCCGCTTGGCGAGGGTCACTATCCCCAACTCCACGTCCACCGTCAGGGCCGCGCGCTGGGACTTCCCCACCTTCACCTGTGCACAGGGACGTGGCTCTGGAGCTGTCCCCACACCTGCCCTGCCCAGCAGTGACACCAGGGTCCCTCTGTGTCCCCAGCCTCACCTCGAAGTTCTGCACGGCCAGGGGCCTGGCAGCTGGCAGGGGGGACATGGCCACGCTGGGCAGTGCCAGGTTGTGCCTTGTCACCGTCTCCTGCAGTGACTTCAGCACCTGCCAGAGAGATGGGCAGTGTGCTGGGGGCACTGGGCAGACTGGGAGCCCTGGGCTGTGCTGCCACCAGAGCTTGGTTTGACAGATGGGTTAATTTAGTGGAGGGGTAGCTGTGCCTCCCCCTGCACCATGACCGGGGTCAGGCACCTTCTTCTCCAGGGAAGAGAGGAGGTGGTTGACAGTGGAGATCTTGTTGAGGAGCAGCTCCAGGTCTGGGTCGCTGCTCAGGAAACCCTGAAGGGCAGGATGGAGAATTTTGGAGGTGGCACTGGACTGGTGCATTCCTGGCTGTGGGTCTGGGCTGCTCCACAAGATGTAGAGGTCCCTGGGGGCTGTGGGGGCACTCACCTGCTCCCTGGCCGGGCTGCGAGGGGACAGAGGAGGGTCGAACACCCTGGCCAGGGTCTCCAGACCGGCCAGGGTGAAGTCGATCTCACTGCAGGGGAGGAGAGAAGGGGTGAGCGGCGGTGGGGGCGTTTCCCGTGCCTTGACGCGACGCAGCCACCGAAAGGGGACGGAGACAAGGTGAGTGGTCCCGGGTGGTGGCCCCGCTCCAGCCCCACCATCCCCAGGCCACTGACCTGTGCAGTGCCCGGCAGGCAGTGGCGAGCGCGGTGCTGAGGTGCCGCAGCTGCGGGTGCCCGTGGCACAGAGCCTCCAGGTCCTGCACGTGGTGCCTCAGGTACTCGGCCATGAAGCCCATGAAGTCACTGGCCGGGCTGGGAGAGGGGTGGACATGAAGATCCCCCCTGGCATGACCATCCCATCGCCCGGGGCGGGCAGGGGTGCGTTACCTGCTGCGGACCTGCTCCTGCAGCCTCTGCTGCAGCTGCTGCGGGATGTGGGTCCGGCTCGGGGGGGGAGCGCCGGGACACGGCACCGTGTGCCCCCAGCCTCGGGCATCCTCCCCGTCTGTGGGCAGAGTCAGAGTCACAGAGTCCCACCCAGCGGGACCCTCCCCGCCCCCAGCCCGGCACAGCCCCCGGCCCCTCCCCGGCTCACCCGAGTCCTCGGCCGGCCTCGGCCGGTGCACGGGATGCAGAAGGGGGGTCACCAGCCCGTTGTTGGGGTGCTGGTAGGCACCGATCAGGTCGGGGAGGGTGTGGAAATACTTGGCTTGGATGCCCTGGGTGGTCTGGGGAGGCAGAGCGGGGGAAGCACCATCACATCCCCTCCTCTGCCGGGGCAGCACCAGCCTGCTGGGTCCAGGGGGGTCTGTCGCTCAAAATGTGCCCGTGGTGAGCTGGAAGGGCCAGCTGGACACTGGACCCACGGGGTGAGGAGCATGGAGACATCAGCCTCCTTCGGCAGACAGGGGTTCTCCCTGTGGGCACCCAGGATGCTCCTTTCAGGGGGCAGAAAGGAGAGCTGGGTACCGGGAGAAACCCTGAGGGGACAGCGAAGCGAGGGCAGGACAGAGCCCGTGGGGACAGGCACCACCTCTGTGTGGCCAGGCTGTGACAGGGTGGGTGGCACGAAGGGACAGCGTCAGGGTGCGCTGTGCTGTGAGCTGGAGCGGCTGCAGAGCGCCCGCATCCTGCAGCTCGCACAAAAAACAAACCACAGGCTGATGCCACCAGCGGGGTGGGGACGGGGACGGGCACCCCGGGCCCTGCACAGCTGCATCCTGCCCACGCCCGGCTCCGAGGCACCGCCCGGGGCGGGGGGTGCACCCACCTGCACGGAGAGCAGCCCCTCGTCATCCGGGAGGATGCGGTAGGTGTAGACGTGCCTCTGGAACCTGGAGAGAGCGGGTGAGGGCTCTGGGGCAGCGCTGGGGGCCCAGCCCTGAGACAAACACCCCATCCCCTCTGCAGAGAGAGGAACTGAGCGAGCATTTCTAGAAATAAATCATCACCCTCGGCTCGGAGCCTGCGGGAGGATGTGCAGTGTCCTCCAGCTCCCAAACAGCACGGGCTCCGCCAGCACTCACCGGGGCAGCCACAGCGCCCTGGCTTTTGGCCAGGCAGAACCTGTGGGACCAGTGCACATCCCTGCCCATGCCACCATCCTGTGCCTGGGCTCTGGCTCATGTCCTGCATCCCCAGTGCCCAAATTTGCTGTTTGTCCCACACAAAGGGCCAGGCCAGTGAAGGAAAGGGGGTGCATCCTGCCAAACTTGCCCACACATACGTGTGACAAGCAGGCAGGAAGGGTGCAGAGAAGGAAGGGTGCAGAGCAGGAAGGGTGCAGGCAGCAGGAAGGGTGCAGAGAAGGAAGGGTGCAGGGAGCAGGAAGGGTGCAGGAAGGGTGTTCTCAGGGGCTGCACACCTGGTTCTAGGTGTGGGCACGGCAAGAGGCCCTATGTTGGGGGCCATAGCCCCAAAAGCCCAGCATGGGAGATGCTGACAGGCCAGCAGGCAGCCCAGACCAGCTCCGTGTGCCCTGGATTTGGGGTTATCCACTCAGCAGCCGTGGTGCTGGGCAGGGCTGTGGGCCCGGCCTCCATCCTGCTCCCAGGGACACGGCTCCACTGCCCTGACCCGGGGATGGCTCAAACCCCGGTGCCAGGGAGCTGCCACCCCGCCCACCCCACTCCCATCCCTGCAGAAGGCTCCTCCAGGAGGTGTTGGCAGTGCCTGGGGCAGGGAGAGGCGCAGAGGGAGGCAGGCAAGGGACAAGAGACAGAAGCCACCTCAGAGGCAGGGCAGGCACTCACAGGAGGCACAGGGCATACGCCCCCTTCACCGACTCGCTGTCCCGCACCAGGAAGGAGCCGTCCCGCCCAGCCTTGGCCAGCAGCTCCTCGGCCACCACCTGGCTGATGTCGCGGTGGTACCACCCTGCCGCCGCCATCCTGCCGAGCCGTGTCCCCGTCCCAGCGCCACATCCAGCTCAGCAGGGGCTGCTGGCAGTCACGGGGGCTGCTGGGGCGGGTGAAGGAGGGGGTGGCGTGGGGACCCCCCGGTAGGCGAGCGTGCTGGTGGCTGCAGGTCCCCGAGGGTGACAGGGAGCCGCCGAGGTGATGCTCATGGGGACGGGGCACCCTGCGGCCGGGCAGCGGGGCAGGAGCACCAGGGGGGCAGCTGGTGGAGGCTGGGGGTCCGGATGATGCTCATCGCGGAGGCTCCAGCCTGCAGGGAACACGGGGGCAGATCAGTGAGTGCATCTCTCATGTCGGGGGGGGGTCACAGGAAAAGTGGCCCTGGGCCACCATCCTGCTGTGGTGCCCGGCGAGGACAGGCCACGCCGGTGGCACCCAGGGGTCCGACACACTCACCGTCCCTCACAGACGCCGTGCAGGGCTCCCGTGGCTCCTGTGGGGTGCTGTGGGCAGCGAGCTGAGCTTTTGGGGTTCAGCAGAACCGCGATGCTGCTGGGCTTCCCTCGGTGGGTCACACCGGCCCCCTGCCCGCCACGCTGCCCATGGGGCGGCAGCTCGGGGTCACGCAGTGCCCACCGCGATGCCCTCGGTTCCCGTCCCACGGGCCGCCCCCCGCTCGGTGCTGCTCGCTCGGCACCGCGCTCTTCCTCCTTCCGTGCCCTCCCCAGCCCCGGAGCGGCCTCCTCGCTCCTCCTCCAGCCCCGCCACCGGGGCAAGGCACGGCGGGGACAGCGGGGACACTCCCGCAGCGCGCTCTGCATCCACCTGCTCCTCCGCATCCTCCTCGGGGATGAGGGATGGGCAGAACCCTGGGAGAAGGCACTGCCGGCGGTGCAGGATGGCTGAAAGCCTCTGAAAGATGTTTGGGGCGGTGGGCAGGGCTTGAGCTGCCCACTCCTGGGGACCTGCTGCCCGCCTTGGGGCCGAGCTCTGCCCTCGGCTGAGAGGCGGAGCTGCTGCGGGCACCGGGCACCCACAGTGGCACTCAGGTCACCACACCTGTGTGCGCCCTGCCTGCCGGTGGGAGGGAATTTGGGTTCAGGGGCTCCCGGGAAGGGGTCGGGAAGGAGGGGGAGTTTTCCCAGCAGTGCAGAGTTCGGACAGCACCGCAGGTCCTGGGTGCAGCCCCAGAGGTTTTACTCCTCGTGGCCGGGGGCGAGCGAGCCCACACGCGTGTGGTGGCTCGAGCTGCCAGGGTGATTAGCAGCAATTAATTACAGATGAGCAGCAGTCACCGTCTGCTGTCCAAGTGCCTGGCAGCTCCAGGGCTGCTCAGGAGATAGATGGAGAAGCAGATTCCTGCTGGAGGAGGATGAGGATGGAGCGCTGTGCCAAGCCACGCTCCTGACTGTTCCCCACCCTTGGCACCACTGGGTATCCTGCAGCCCTGAGCCAGTGCTGAGGGGCTGTTTCCCCTCCTCCTGCCCCAGCCCTCCAGCACAGATGTGCCAAAACCCCCTCGAGGCTTCCTCCTGGCTTCCCAGCCCCGAGAGGAACCTGTGGCCGGGCCAGTGAGAAGTTGGGCCACCCAGTTTATTTTGGGCTGGTGTTCTGGTCACACAGCAGCGGGTGCAGCTCTGCCCAGCACCTGTCATGGGCACACACAGGGCTGGCAGGTTTGTGTGGGGCTGGAGACACCCGTCCTGCTGGAGCCCCAGTGCCACCAGCGCTGCTCCATCCCGTTACTTAACAGCACGGCAGTAATTCCTGGTGCCTGTCTCCTGATTAATGCCATCCACGCCGCTTAATCCGGATCAGGGGAGAAAGCCCCGGAGCTCTGAAGGGCTTTGGGGAATCAGCAGTGCCTGCTGCGGGTGTTTATGTAAGGTGGCTGTGGTGTGCAGTGCCAGAGGCACCTGGAAGCTCTGCCAGCACCTGGGCACAAGTGAGGCTGGGGAGGCAGGGCCAGATTTCTGGGGGCTCTGGCTGCACCAAGGCTCCCTCCAGAGCCTGTGGATGCAGGAAGCCCCGTGGTCCTTCCCTGGGAAGGCAGGATGCTCCAGGGCACTGTCCATTGGGACAGAGGGATGAAGCCACCAGGCTCCACCAGCCCCACGTCTGCTGGTGTGCTGCCCCTCTGGGAGTGTCTGTTTGAGCTGTGCTCCACACAGTGCATGTACCTGGAGGGATGGTGGGATGAGGAGATGAGAGGAACCTCTGGCCATTCATTGCACAGGAAAAAGGAAGAAGCTCTTACATTTCCCTATTGTTTTGAACTCTGCTTCCTTCCCCGGTGCTTGGTTTGGAGCACAGGGTGAGCGTGGGAAGGGATGTGGGCTCTGTCCCTCTCCCCAATGTTTTGGGGAGGGGAATTATCTGCTCCCCAGCTTGGGCAAGGCTGAATCCACCCAGCTGGGATCCACCCTGCAGAGCCAGCGAGTGGCCACAGTCACAGGGCTTTCATTAAGAGCGTAACGAAGAACCACAAACAAAGCTCAGGATTAGGTGCCCCAGGTACAGTGCTGGGGGCCCTGGCCAGGCTGAGGGTGTCCAAGTGGGGCTGCCTCCTCCTCCTTTTCCTCCTCCTCCTCTTTCACCTGCCAGTGTGAAGGTCACAGTTCACGTGTCCCCCTGACTGTGGCAGAAATAGCGCCCGTTAATCTGGAACCTAAGCAGCTCTCCTGTGTGCAATTAAAGAGATCACAAGTCTTGGCCCTGGGGAACGTGTGCTGGCAGCTAAAGCCCTGGCAGCGGGGCTGCTGGGCTGGGCATGGTGTGGCATGGTGGCTCCCAGTGGCCATGGGGAACAGGTGAGCTGTGTTTGGGAGGAGTTGGTGCCCTCCCAGGTGATAAATGTTGTTGAGCTGATGGAGGGGCCTGGGAGGAGGCACAGCTCCTACAGGGATATCCTGATCCCAGTGCTCAGCTCTGGAGGTTGAGCCAGAGCCAAGTGCAGCCCCAAAGGAAGGGATTGATGGTGGAGGTGAGGAGGGTGAGTGGCGCCTTGCTGGAGCAGTTCCCAGCTGCCCTGGGCTGTCCTTGTGCCCCATCCCTAGAGCCATTCCCGTGGGAGGGCATCCCACACAACAGCTGTGGCCAGGACAGAGTTGCAGTGGGAATTCTGCTTGCCTGGCAGCCATAAGGTAGAGCCACTTTGGGCTTTCCACAGTCTTCTCTTGGCTGCAGCAAACCTGGAGTTAAGGATGTGCTAATTGGGTCAGGTGAGGCCAGCCTGGGAGTTATGAAATGATGCTGGGCTGAGCAGGCTGTGCTGGGGACAGTGGCAGCTCTGTGTCCCACCCCCCAGGTGTGGCTGCTCCTTCCCTCTTGGTTCAGGGAGGGTGAATCCTGCCCTCACCCCATCATCTGGTACAGCATGGGGAGGGTGTCCTGTGTGCCCTGGGCCACGGCAGGTCACCTCTAGGTGAGCAACCACACAGGCATGCTGGCCCTGCAGGAAGCTGCTTGTGCCTCCATCCTCCTGTCACCCAGGCAGGAAGGTGAGGGAAGAAGAACTCCAGGCTGGTCCCTCCTTCCCTGCCATCTCCATCCATCCCCAGGCCCAGCCCATCTCCCCTTGCCATGGGAGCAGCTGCAGAGAGCCCCTGTGGGAATCCACACTCCTTCCCACCAGGAGCAGAGCTTCCACCTCAATTACCATCACCTTGCTCCTAAGCCCTCTTTGCCAATCCCTCTAAGCTGCTTTCCCAGGGCTCCAGCAAGAGATGTATTTATAGCCCACTCTTACTCATGGAGCGTCTCCCCAATTAATCAACTAATAGGATTCCTGCTGCAAGTCCCTCTCCCCGAGCACTCCCAGACACACACCCCCTGCGCCCCGCCAGGCCTGAGTGGGCGAGATCAGATGCCAGGGGAGGGACAGCCAGGGGGGATATAAGAAGCTGCAGGACTGGGAGCAGCCTGTAGTGACTGGGTGGCACTGGGACGTGCTGGGAGAGGAAGAGGAGAGCATCTGTCTGTCCATCCACCTGCCAGGTGAGTGCTGCCCGCTCTGCTGCCTGGGCCCTGCCATGGCTGCGGGGTCCTGAGGGTTTGGAAAACAGGGCAAGGACACTGGGTTGTGGCTGGAAGGAGGGTGGTTTACAGTTGGGAAATGTGGACAAAAAGGATTCCAGTGTGGCCAAAGGACACGGTGGAGGAGTCAGGTAGAGGCATGGGATGGCTGAGCCAAGCCAGGAGGGTCTGAGTTCCCTCTTTGGGGCTTGGGAGATGCAGAGCAGGAGTTCAGCTCTTCTCCCCTCCACCTTTCATTGCCTCATCCGCAATTCCTGGGGTCTGGAGTGAACCAAACTCTGCTCCTGCTCCCTTTGCACCTTCTCACCCTGTGAGGATTCCCAAACTTCACATCCCACAGCACCCAAGAGCCTCAAAGATCCTGAGCTTGGCACTACTCTCGTGTCTTCCTCTGGGGAAGAGAATCATCCCCTCACTCCCATGGCCATTTCTTTTCTCACAGCAGCTTCCCTGAGGCTGTGTTCAGAGGCAACTCTGTCCACGTGCCCCTGGGACTTAAAATCCTGCCTGAGCTTAAGCTGGGCTCATGTCAGATCTTTCTATCCCTAAGAGGCTGAGCTCATCCTGTTTAATATCCTGGAGAGTCAGCTGATGATCAGTGGGATCTTTACAGGTTCCTTCTGGACACAGGCTCGAGCCAGTAGAGCTTGGGCAGGGCTGGGCAGCTCCAGCCCCACTCCCAGCATGAAGGGTTGGGAATGGAGGGATCCTGTGCCCTGAGACCCCTCTTTCCATGGGGCAGTTGAGCTCCCCTTGACCTTCCTCCCTGTATTCTCCTCACCTTCCTGTGAGTGACTGGACAAAACAAACCCATTCCTACCACAAGCCATGACAGCCAATTTCCAGCAGACAGGAAAAACTATTAAAACTGAGACTCTGTGAGGCCTTTTGTTCATTTTCTTGCCTTTCCCAGTCTTGAACCTGCTCCATTGGGAATCACCCCTGTGCTTCCTCTTTTCTGGAGCAACACTCTCCCTTTCTCTCTCCCACTTCATCGCCTTTTTGGCTGGGAACAAGGAGCTGGCTCAGCTCCCACGTGCTGCCCCAAAGCCAAACCTGGAGCTCCCAAGCTCTGCAAAGGTGACAGCGCCCTATCCCAAGAGCTCTGCTGTTTTTTGGGATGTGCAGGATGCTGGATGGTGGCCATGGCTGGGGTTGCCTCTTCCCCAGCACCTCAGCCAGTGCTTTCCCTGTTTCTCCCTGCAGATTTCCACGTGGAGACTCCTGCACTGAGTTAAGATGGCAGATGGATCAAAGTAAGTATCTTTATTGATTTATTTATCTGGAATTGGGATGGAGCAGAGTGAGACCCCAGCTCGACCCAGCTGCTGCTCCCAGGGGCTGGAATGTGGGCTCCCACGGAGCTGTCATGGAGCTCTGTGTTGCTCTTTCTCACTTGCCCTTAAGAGACAGAATCCACCCATTCCTCCATGGTCACCCTGAGCTCAGGAGCACGTCTGGGGTACCCACACAGGGTGGGTTTGGCTCTGAATTTTCAGAACATGAATTTTTCCAGGGACTGGACACTCTGGTGTAGCTCTTGGTTATACACCACATTTGTAGGGCAGCCCATCATCCCCCTGTGCCCCATCCAGCCTTGTCCACGGCATTCCCAAACATCCATCTCTGTTTTCTCCACAGGGTTTTCAAGAAGACCAGCCCCAACAGCAAGGTGAGTCTCTGTCCCCTCGTGTGCCCTGTCCCCTCATGTGGCCAGCCCAAGGTTTGGGCTGTGCTGGGATCCCTCTGGGCTGGGTCTGCCCACAGGATCCAGGCTGGGTCTGCCTTCCCTTTGAAATCTGATTGACTCCTGGACCTGCCACGATGCCACTGCAAGACTGGCTTTTCAAAACAGAAATTAAAAAATACCCTGATATGACCCCTTCAGGGTGATTCTGGTCCAGCCTGCTGACAAACCACATGACACAACTCGGGGCTTTGAAATTTGGGCCAATTCAATGGCAAACGTTAACTTTCTTCCTTCCTCCCTTTCCCCGTGTGCTGCTTCCAGCTTTCCCTGTACCTGGGGAAGAGAGACTATGTGGATAACGTGGATTCAGTGGAATCTGTAGGTGAGTGGGGCTGTGCCCAGCCCTGGGGGGGAAGTACAGGCAGGAGAGGCTGGGGAGGCCGGTCCCAGTGTTGTGGGCTGCTGGTAGAGCAGGAGGAGCAAATGCCACATTTTCCTGTAAATATCCTTAGGAAAAATAGTGGGGAAGGGGACGAAGTCCCTTTGCAAAACAACCCAGCCATACTGCTGGTGGAGACATCACCATCCCCCTTGGTAGCAGCTCCTCTCAGTCACCTTCCAGCTGCAAAGTGGATTCTTTGGGTTTAAAAAGCAAAGATCTTCCCAGGCAGCTCAGCTCACCAGTCTTTCTCCTTTTGCTTGTTTGCAGATGGTGTCTGCCTGATCGACCCAGAGTACCTAAAGGACAGGAAAGGTATTGATAGAGAAATACAGAAATACAGGGGATGGAACCAGCTCAAAGCTCAGCAGCAGCCCGGGGCTGTGCTCAGGTTAAAGCTGCTCCGTGTCACCTACAGGTGACACAGCAGGGCCACGGCAGTGAAGGACATCAGGGATCCTGTTCATATTTAGTATCTGAGGAAGCCTCACTTCTGCTGAAGAGTTTTTGAAACAGCTTTTCTTGCCTCTTTATTCACCCCCCGTGCCTTCCCTCGCTGCCACCCTTCCCTGGTCCCTCTCCTGCCCCGCTCAGTGTACGTGACACTGACCTGCGCCTTCCGCTACGGCCGCGATGACCTCGACGTGATCGGCCTGACCTTCAGGAAGGACATCTACGTGCTGACCACCCAGCTGTACCCGCCCGTGCCGGACCAGGCCCCCAAAACCCTCACTCCTCTGCAGGAGAAGCTGATGAAGAAGCTCGGGGAAAATGCCTACCCCTTCACCTTCGAGGTAGGGGCTGCTCAGCCCTCCCACCCACGCGGCTCCCTGGTGTCACCAGGGCTCAGCTCTGAACGCGCCCTTTATTCCCTTTTTTCTCTCTTTCCCTGCTCTGCCCAGATTGCCACCAACCTGCCCTGCTCCATCACCCTCCAGCCTGGGCCAGATGATGTGGGAAAGGTGAGCTGCTGTCCCCAGCCTGTGTTCCCTGGACCATCCTCCCTGGCAGGGGATTGAGTTGTGGGGTGCTGAAAATGAGAATTGATTCTCATGGCCCATGGGTGGGAAGGGAGGACGGCTGGAGCCAGAGCCAGGGTCTCTGGGAATGCTGTGGAGGAAGGAAGGAAGAAAAGGAACCTAAAGCTCAGGCAGGTCTGAGCCCCTCCTGCTCAGTGACCACCTATATTGGTTCCCCCAGGCCTGTGGTGTGGACTTCGAGGTCAAAGGATTTTGTGCTGAAAATCTGGAGGAGAAAATTCACAAGAGGTATTTTCAGAGGATCCCTTTCCCCCTTTTGGCCCGAAGACTAAACCACAGGATCTTTTTGGGATGACCATCTTAAGGGTCAGGCTGCGGGCCTTCTGTCAGCCTGTGCCATGCTTGGATGGGGAACTCTGCCTGAAACTGGGGCAGTGGTCCCTGTGTCCCATCCTAAGAGCCAGGTGAAACGTTCACCCTTTGGCTGGAGACACTGTGGAGTCCCCAAAGAGTCCCTGTGACCCCTTGAAGGCCTCGTTGACGCCGTGGGGGACACTGGGGGTGCCACCTCTGTCCCCACAGGAACTCCGTGCGCCTCATCATCCGCAAGGTCCAGTTCGCCCCGCTGCAGACGGGGCCAGCGCCGAGAGCCGAGACCACCCGGCAGTTCATGATGTCAGACAAGCCTCTGCACCTCGAAGCTTCCCTGGACAGGGAGGTCAGTAGGGACACTGTCCCCTCCAGGGATGGGGACCAGGATTTGTGGTCACATCACTGAACCTCTTTCCCCTTGCAGGTCTACTACCATGGAGACCCCATCAATGTGACCGTCAACATCAACAACACCACCAACAAGGTTGTGAAAAAAATTAAGATTGCAGGTGAGAGAGGGGCAGAAGGGACATGTCACAGCACCCATCTCTGACAGAGGTGGGGACTGTGAGCCCCTGCCATGTCACCAACACTGCTCCCCCTTGTCTGTCCCCAGTGGATCAGATCACAGATGTGGTCCTGTATTCCCTGGATAAATACACGAAGACTGTGTGCTGCGAGGAGATCAAGTAAGGGACAAGGGGATGGAGGTGATGTGGCATTTCTGAGATGGAGGAAGAGAAATGAGGAAGAGGAGGAGGATGGGAGAGTGATGGGGAGAGAGGATGTGACAGTTTTACACCAAGCAGCAAAAATGCCCGGGTTAGAAGAGCAGGTGCAGAGGAAGCAGAGGACAGGGAAGGCTGTGGACCACATAACAGCACAAGCCAGTGGTGGCTGGGAAGGTCTCTGGGGAAGGTGCACAGCTGCTCCCAGGGTTCTTCTTCTCCTCCTCACTTTGCATTTTTGAGGCCAGACACAGCCTCTGCCCCCCTGAGAATGAGGAGGGAGGGAGAAAGGTGGTGGGGAGAAAAAAGAAGTGGTTGTAGAGGGGAAAGAGAGGAGGGAACGAAAGGAGGAAATGGCCCAGCAGCTGCATGGGGAGGGCAGGGCTGGCCTTGCACAGGTGTCTGCAGCGATGCTGAGCATCCCCAGGCTGGGGCTGGCTCTGACCTCTTCTCTCCCACCCTTCCAGTGAGACTGTGGCTGCCAATTCCACCTTCTCCAAAACGTACTCGGTGACCCCCATGCTCTCGTCCAACCGCCAGAAGCGAGGCCTCGCTCTCGATGGCAAACTCAAGCACGAGGACACCAACCTGGCCTCCACCACCATGTGAGAGCTGCGTGCCTCCCCCTGCTCCCCACCACGCCTTCCCCCTGCCCAGATGCTCTGGGCTCCCAGCAAGGGCCCCTGAGCCCACCCCATCCTGCTGGCAAACGCAGGGACTTTGTGACATTGTCACAGACCCACCTCTCCATCCTGCAGGAGAGATGTTGCTTCCCAGCTCCAATGTTGTTCAAAGCTCCTGAATCCCTCTGCAGGGCTGGGCCTTGTCTTGGCAGGGGCCTGCAGAAGCTTCTCTGGCTTCCCCCAAGTGCCCTCCCCTCTCTTCTCCTGTTTTCCTCTCCTGCTAAACCCCAGTGCACCCCACCTGTTGCAGGACACAGATAAACCCTGGCACTGCCATGGGGCGGTGTGGATGGGCTCTGCAGGCAGCACTGCCCTCTCACTGTCCCCCTCTGCATTTTTCCTAGCCTGAGACCTGGCATGGACAAGGAGGTGCTGGGCATCCTGGTGTCCTACAAAGTGAAGGTCAACCTGGTGGTGTCCCGAGGAGGGTGAGGCTCTGTGGGCAGGGGAACCAGGGCTCATCAGCTCGGGCTGTGCTGAGAGATTTTGTACCCCAGGGAAACCAGAGGTCACTCACACCATGGGCCCCCTCATCCCTGCCCTGCTCCCCTGGGCTCACTGGGCTGCTCTCTGACCCCCACTCCTGTTATCAACCTGTTATCAATCCTGACCAGACCCATTCTGTACATCAGTATAAAGCACAGCCTAACTCCTCCCCTCCTCTGCCTTGGCTCATTTCTGTCCCTTCTCTCCTGCTGCCACAGCATCCTGGGGGATCTCACTGCCAGGTAAGGGGAGCTGCCTGTGGGGCTGAGCGCGGGGCTGTGCTGGGCAGGATTCTTGACAGAGCTGCTTTTCCTTCCAGTGATGTTGGGGTGGAGATGCCTGTCATCCTCATGCACCCGAAGCCCGATGACTGTGAGTTGTGTGTGGGATGCTGCCGAAAATCAGCGGGAAAGAGGCACTTCTGGTTCAGGGGGGAGCTAGTGGAAACAACTCTGGTGCAGCTGCCCCAGTGCCAAGGGCCCTGCTCTGCCCTCTGTGGGATGGGCACAGCTGCCCAGCTGTGCTGGAGCGGGGTGGGAGCAGTTTTCCCATGGGATGGGCACAGCTGCCCAGCTGTGCTGGAGCAGGATGGGAGCAGTTTTCCCATGGGATGGGCACAGCTGCCCAGCTGTGCTGCAGCCACCCTGTGTCCTGGAGCAGGGTGGGAGCTGTCCTCCCCACAGCACCCTTGCCACTGTCCCTCTTTGCAGGAAAACACCCGAGCATTGAGGAGAGCTGTCAGCTGAAATGTCCTTTCTGTATTAACCTGCACATCTTTTCTCTCCCCATCCCTTTCTCCCTGTGCTTATCACTGGAATACAGCTAAGCCAAGGTAAAGAGATGTTCCCTCTAGCACACAAACCACACAGATCCATCACAGATGGGTGTGACATCCCAGCTTGAGGTCACACCCTTGGATTAAACTGCCCAGGTCTCAAAGCCCTGAGCCTGTGCCACAGCAGCCACTCCCTGAAGCAGCAGGAGAGACCAGATCCTGGGACTGGGATGTGTTCTGCAAACTTCCAGGGTTTATTTGACAAGTGCCCTTGCTGCAGCCACAGCAGCTGCAAGCCCAGGCCTTGTCCTGTCCCTCAGAAGTAGCTGGCAGCGTCTTCCTGCCACCAGTGCCATCACTGGACAAGATGTCTCCATGGTTTTGGTCCCCACACTGAGATTCTGTGCTGCTGGAAGTCACATCCCTGTGCCCCTGCACATTCCCCAGCACCAGAGGCCTCTTCTCCTCCCAGATCAGCTTGTTCCAGCTGAAGCCACAGCTGGGACTTCTTCCCTCTGGGAAGCTGCAGTGCCAAATCCATTCCTGACTGCCAGGGCCCTGCCAAAGGTTTTGTGTCTGGTTACACCATACAACAGGATCTGAGCACTGGGATTTGGGGCCTGGAGAACCAGGCTGCAACTCCAGGCTTTTACCCTTATCCCTCTCACACCATCCCTTTCCCAGCTCAGTGAGAACATTTAAACTTCCAAAGAGGAAATCTCTTGGTCTGTATCCACCATGGCTCCATGTAGGTTTTGCCAATTCATTTTACATTCCCAAGCTTTTGGAATCTTTTACTGATTCTTTTTTTGTTTTCTCTCTTATTTTTCTCTTTGTGCCCTCCTTTGCTGTCACTCGCTGCTTGCCTTTCTCAAGGAGGTAACTCAGCTCTTTGTTTTCCTTTCCTCGTTTTCCCTTGGAAATGCAAAACATTGTGTGAAAAACGACCAGAAGCTGCAGGCCCAACTTCTTGGGTCATGCAGGCTCACAGAGATGGGGCCTGGGTTTGTGTGCTGTGGCCAGGCTGTGCCTCACAGTGACCCAGGTGGGGTGACAGGGCCGGGGTGACCGCTGTGCTGTCCCCATTAGGAGCAGGGTTTGGGCTCAGCAGGGATTTCCCCTCCTCCTGTGGGCTCACTGTGCTCTGCTCTCCCTTCCAGCGAGGAGGACATTGTCATCGAGGAATTTGCTCGCCAGAAGCTCAAGGGAGAGAAGGATGATGAAGATGAGAAGGAGGAAGCTGAGAAAGAGGAGAGCTAAGCTGCCGATCCCCCATGCCCCAGTTTGGGACACAGCCCCCTGTAGTGTCCCCACTGTGCCACACCTGGCACAGCCCCCTCAGCCCCTCACGGCCCCCATAGGTCCCCCCTCTCCCCCAGGCTCCCAGCACCCGCTCCAAGCCCTGGTAGTGGTGGTGAGAGCTGCTGCAGCTCCTCCCGGGACCGCCACGCCGGACAGCCCCACGGTGCTCCCTGTCCCCATGGGTGCCAGCACAGGGACAGGGCGGGTGCCATGGCCCCGGCCGAGCGCGTCACCAGCGTGGCTGTCACCTGCCCCTGCTGTGCACAGCTCTGTGACATTGATACCAATAAACCCACCCGGTGGCCCGGTGCAGGCTCCGTGTTGTGCTGGGAGGGTACAGATGGTGCCTTCGTGAAGGGGTGGGAGGAGGAGGAGGTGAGGCAGGACCTGGTGCAGCCACTCCCAGCTGGGCCCATCCCTGCTACAGCCGGGCCCATCCAAGGTATGGCTGGATGCATCCTGCTACAGCTGCGTCCAAACCTGGTACAGCCAGACCCATTCTGCTACAGCCATCCCCTGTACAGATAGCTCCAAACCCAGTACAGCCAGACCCTTTCTGCTACAACCATCCCCGGTACAGCCAGCTCCAAACCCGGTACAGCCAGACCCATTCTGCTACAACCATCCCCGGTACAGCCGGCTCCAGACCCGGTACAGCCGGCTCCAAACCCGGTACAGCCAGACCCTTTCTGCTACAACCATCCCCGGTACAGCCAGCTCCAAACCCGGTACAGCCAGACCCATTCTGCTACAACCATCCCCGGTACAGCCGGCTCCAGACCCGGTACAGCCGGCTCCAAACCTGGTACAGCCAGACCCATTCTGCTACAGCCATCCCCGGTACAGATAGCTCCAAACCTGGTACAGCCAGACCCATCCCTGCTACAACCATCCCCGGTGCAGCCGGCTCCAAACCCGGTACAACCAGACCCATTCTGTACAGCCACCCCTGGTACAGCCGGCTCCAAACCTGGTACAGCCAGCCCCATCCCTGCTACAACCATCCCTGGTACAGCCGGCTCCAAACCTGGTACAGCCAGCCCCATCCCTGCTACAACCATCCCTGGTACAGCCGGCTCCAAACCTGGTACAGCCAGCCCCATCCCTGCTACAACCATCCCCGGTACAGCCGGCTCCAATCCCGCTACACCACCCCCGCTACAGCCCGGGCACATCCCGCTACAAGCCGCAGCGTCCTCGCCGCGGAGGCCGCCCGGTCGCCACGAC
>WEZZ01006581.1:477916-497051 GCA_013400585.1 Chloropsis cyanopogon
CGGCCCGTGCGGGGAGGCGGCCCCGGAGGCTCCCGGCGGCTGCGCTGCCCCTCTGGCCGCGGCCTCCCTCCCAGCTGCGGGGTTTTGTTTTGCCTCAGTGGCCTCTCCCTTTTGTGCCCCTTCCCTGGGAACGGATGGATGGATGAGTTGTTGTGTGTTTTCCTTGGAGTCGTGCTGTTTTCTCGCTGGGAGTGTCCAAGGCCCGTTGGACCGGGCTTGGAGCCACCTGGACTATGGAAGGTGTCCCTGCCCACGACAGGGGTGGAACTGGGTGAGCTTTAAGGTCCTTTCCAACCCAAGCCATCGTGGGGTTATTATTCCTCACCTTCTCCTTGAGCCCTTGGAGGGATTTCCAGAAGTTTTCTAATTTCCCAGCCTTTCCAATGCAGGATTGACATTGCTGCTAATGGACGTTTGTCTAATCTGTTTTTAACCCTCTCCAATGTTCATAATTTCACAACCTTTTTAGGTAATTATTCCTCTTTCCTCTTCTATCCATGTTCTTTGAATTTTTCTCTGTTTCCTCCAGCTTCCTGAGCCCGAATTGGAGCTTTAGCTTTGTTTTTTCACTTCTTGTCAGTTCTGCACTTTGTCTCTCGGTGATATTCGGAGATGTAAATTTAAAGTTTTGAAACAAACCACCAGAGTTTGCTCTGTATCTAAGATCTTGTTACAAAGGAAGGATGGGAGTGTGGAATATTGCTTTTCCACGCAGCCAGAGGCAGCAGAACAGCATCTGGGATATCACCTGCTTTGTTTTGATGTTTATGTCCCAGACTTGGGGATTACATAAGGAGCAGAACAGGGTAACAAAGCAGATTTATTGCTTGCCCAAAGCAAACAACCGGTTCTTTGTTATCAGCACACCTGATTTGAGGGCCAGGTTATCTCCATGATTGAGTTTGGACCTGCAGAGATTGATCTGCCTCTGTCATTTTGGGACTGAGATTTCCAGCTGGCTGTTTCCCAGGAAGGTGTAGCTGGAATGGCCTGAGATTGGCAGCTGCTGGCAGATCAGTGCCACTCCCAAAGCAGTGCTGGTTTTGTTTGTTTTTTTTCCCCACTGCTGCTTGAATGTAATTTTTCTCTTCTCTTGTAGTTGGGAAGACCTCCCTGATCACCAGGTTTATGTATGACAGTTTTGACAATACTTACCAGGTATGTGATAGTATTTATTTGCTCTTTAAATATATTTATATGAATAAATCTATGTCCTGCTGTTCAAATTGATACCTGGGAGCCCGTTTGTCCATGAGATGTCAGTTCAAGATCAGATAAGAGGTTAAAATGTGCTGTGAGATGGTAAATCAAAGCATCCAGTGTGATGTCAGGAATTGCAGTGTCCAGAAAGGCAGCAAGGCTTAGATCCCCTTTGGATCTAAACCAAAAGATTAGATTGGTTTAGATCCTGTGAGAAGCCTTGAGGAAAGTGGGGAGAACATTGTTTTATGGGAAGATGATGGTCAGGATTTCTGGTGCTGGATATGGGAGCCTCAGGAAATGGAGAATGAATAAAAACCCAACATCTTCTGACATTCTTAGTCTCTGTTATCTTTAGAGCTTCCATTTCAGCCAGGAGAGTTGAGTCTGGAGTGTGTAGATGGATCTGCCAGAAGTCAGCTTGGTATATTTTGTCTCTCAATTTTTTTTTATTACTATTTTTTGACTAAAGGACTAAAGATAGGAAAAGCCAGGGAAGTCTTGGCAGGCAGAGAGGGGAGTGGGGATGAAGAGGCTGCAGATGAGAAGCAGAAGATGTGTAAGAGGCCTGAAGGTTTGGGGAAGAATTAATTGCATCAAAGGCCCTCAGAAGTATTTCATGGGAATATCAAATATCTGTAAAGCAGATGAGATTAGGGCTTTATCTTTTAATTCAGCCTGGAAGAGTTACTGGCTTAGATTTGGAGTGATTTGAAGTCTAGGACAAGTCACTCACTGGAGCTGGATTCTCTTGTGCTTCCTGTGTTTTTTCTTCTCCTTTTCCTGACTCTTCTAAGATGCCCTCACAGATTTATTTGTTGCTTGTTGTAGTTGCTCTAAACCATGGCCTGGTTGGAAAACAGATCTCCCAGAAATAATTTCTCCCTCCCCAAACTGACTGTGTTGCTCTTTTCCAATTATCCAGTGGTACACATTCAGCTCTGTGTGTTAAGAGTGGGGATAATCTGCCTAAAACACTCAAATCTGTTACATCAGGAGCTCTCTCCTCTTGCTGGGGTTCTGATGGGCTGGGAAAGCTCCTGGATTGAAGTGCCTGGGAGTGCAGCTAACTTTGTGCATTATTTTAAATGCCTTTGTGCTGGAATTGCTGGAGCAATGGGAATGGGAGTGGATGCAGACCTGCCTGGGAAATGAAGCTGCTGAATGGCACTGGAAGGGAGGCACGTTCTGAACTGGAAAGGCCTGGATAAATGTGGCTTTTTAGCTTTCAGTTGCCCATATTTTATGGGCAAAAATGAGATTTTATAGATCTTGCTTGTTGTTTCTAACAAGGTAATTCTTACCAGGCTGAATTGGGACAGGCCAGAAGGAGCTGCCAGCTCAGGTATGATCTGTGTGGAGATACAGGAATGTCTGAGGTTAAAACCCAGAGTCAGAGGTTCTTGTGGAGCTGAGAAGTGTTGATGAATGCTGTGACATGCAGCTGGTGCAGATCCCCAGACCGCTTTGTTTTTATCACCTCAGTTGAAGGCAATTGAAGGCAAATCACATCAGCAGCTTCACAACAAGTTTGTGAACATTTCTGAGAGTTTGTGCAGCAAGGGGATGCTGGAAGGCAAGTCAGAGCTCCTAATGCTTCTCCTCTTTGCAGGCAACCATTGGAATTGATTTCCTGTCCAAAACAATGTACCTGGAGGACCGCACGGTGAGTGGGGCAGGGGTGGCATGGCTGGGAGGGCTCTTTCCCCTGGCCCTTCCTCCAGCAGCTGCTGGAATCCTCCAGCAGCCTCCAGAGAACCAGCCTTGGTTGGAATCCCGTCACTGGTAGAAGATCTGATAGCTCTGTCAGGAAGTCAAGATATTCCATGGAAAACTGGGGCTGGATAACGGGCACATCCCAGGGAATGTGCTGCCTGTTGTGGGAACCTGCTCTAGGTGCAGTTTGCTGCCTGAATTTGCAGCTCTGCCTCTGGGATTGTCAGGATGGAAAGGGCTGAGCAGACCTCAGGTACCACAGAATATTCTGAGCTGGAAAGGACCCACATGCAGCTCCTGAAGCCAATAAAAAGCCAAGAAGTTGGTGCTCCACGTCCTGAAGTCCTTCATGATTAGACCTCGTTCCTCCTCCTAGGAAGTTCCTGTGGTAACACAGCTCTGACCTACTGCAATAAAGCAATTTGGGATTTAGCCTGCATGAGATGCCTGTTTGCACAGAGACCTCTCACTCCTTTCTCCTGGATTTCCACTCAGTATTTGTGGGTTTGCTCGTGTTTGCCTTTTCCCCATTTTACTGCTCAGAGCTGTGGGGTGCAGGGAACACTCCTGTGTGGAGCTTTGGGCCCGCTGCTTCTGAAGAAGTCTCTTCCCAGTGTGTGTGCTGAGTTTGCTGAGAGTTTCTCTGCCATTTTAGCAATGATTCCCTCTTAGAAAAGCCTTTCCTTAACCTTTGTTTAAGGCAAAGATCCTGGGAATGCTGCTTGACACCTGTGGATGCCTGTGTGCTGTTACAGTGGTGTGGGTTCTCATGCTTGTGTAATGTCATTCACCTGCTGCCCTGCTATCCATAAAAATCCCATTTTCCTCCCAATGTTGGAGTGCTGTGAGCTTTCCTGGTGCACAGAGCCCATAAAGCCTGTCCAGATAACAGAGGTGTGGAGTGTAGATAAGAGGAGGGACAAATGCAAGCAAACAAGCTGAGGAAATTCAGACACTGGAATCGTTCCTCAGATGTGGTTCCTGCTGGATTTTGCAATAGGCTTTGATTTCTGGGCTGGAAATGAGGAATGCTGAGCCTCCAGCTGGGATGTGTGCTGTGGTGGATTTGATGTGGCCTTACAGCAAAAGCCAGCAGAAGGGATCCTCATCCCTGGAAGTGCCCAAGTCCGGGTTGGACAGGGCTTGGAGCAAGCTGGGGCAGTGGAGGGTGTCCCTGCCCATGGCAGGGGTGGAATGAGATGAGCTTTAAGATCCCATCCAACCCAAACCATCCTGGGATTCCATGAAATAAGTGTGGAATTTGGTTCTTTAGAACCATCTCCCAGGAAGGGCAGCTGTGTGACATTCCCAGCATTGGGACATGTGGCATTAAGTGAGCTGGAGCCACCTGAAGCCCCATCCTCATTCCTGGCTGTCAGGAGCCACATCCATGTGCCAGTTCCCCTCTTTCCTGACAGACTGAGCAGTTCTTCCTTCTCTGTGTGTCCATATCTTCCCAGCCTTGTTGGATTGCAGTGCAGGAGAAGCCAGCCAGCCTGGAGGGTGGTTGCTGTTGGGGGTTCCACCACCTCTGGTTTTCCAGTGGGATCATCCAGGCCGGGCTGAGGTGGTCCTGAGGGTCAGGAGTCCCACATCTGGCCAGCTGCTCGTGTGGCTGTTCTGGCAGGATCCCTGAGGCCTGGCTGTGCATTTCCCTTCTTAGCTGGTGCCATGAGGAGGGATTTAGGGCTCTGGTGTTGGCCTGTGTGAGATGTTCCTGGGTGTGTGGAGGGAGGGATGTTCCCAGACCTCGGGAAGTGTCGCTGCCTCTTTTCACATTTCTGTTCCATTTAAACTTTCCTTTTGTTGCCTTAGTTTTGCTTTGCAACTTATTTTTGTTTATTTATTTTGATTTCACTTGAGTTTTGGTTTTGTTCTCCATTTTCCTGCTGTTCCCCTTCCCCTTGCCCTGCACTTTTCCATTTCCCAGATCAGGCTGCAGCTGTGGGACACAGCCGGCCAGGAGAGGTTCCTCATTCCCAGCTCCATCCGTGACTCTGCTGTGGCTCTCATTGTCTTTGACATCACAAGTAGGTATCGAGCCCAGGGTCTGCAGGGACCTTGATTTTGACACCTGTCTGTACTCTGGAAGTGGTGGTGGTACCCAAAAAAAGCTAAAATAGCCCATCAGCCACCTGTGGGTGTTGGCAGGGATTGGGAATTCCTCTGTCTGTGCTGGTTGTTGGTAGCCTTTGGAAAGCTTTCCTGTTCTCTTGTTTTGTTTTGTTGGTTTTCTTTTTAATTTTTTTAACTTCAAAATGCTTTTTCTTTTTCATATCTGGGTAAGGAGAGAGGTTATACAAGTAACAGCTTCGGGTGCCAAAGCAAAGGAATGTTGTCAGAGTAGGTAAAACAAAACAAGACCCTTTTAAACAGAAGTTGTGGAGTGACTTAGGAGGATTCAAGATTCCCATTTTGTTGGAAAAGAGACCTGGAGACCCACAAGAGAGCTTTTGAAAGAGGAGAGATGCAACAACCACAATTTCTAAAGAACAAACAAGCTTAGAGGGAAATTCTCTGTAACTCTTGACATGAATGTTTTAATACAAGATAGGAAGTTATGAAGAGAATTATTTCATTGTAACTCCTCCTTATTGATTCCACTTGATCTGGTGGGGGTTTTGTTAATCTACAGTATCAGGATTTATATAAATTTCAGTAAAGAAATCAGCACAGGTGGAAAAGCTCAGGCCCAGCTTTATTCTGTTACAAACAAGTTTAGAGTGAGGACCAGGCATTTGTTTTGCTCTGCTAGGCTGACATGCTTAACAAATAATAGGTTGTGATTTATCCTCACTGTTCAGGGCAAATCGTTTCCTGGTATTTCTCCCAGAGAAGTTCTGGGGAATTCCTGGTTTGGTGCAAGTGGTGTCAAACTGGCCTGTTTGGGGAGCACAGAGATGTGCAGCCTGTGCTGGGGACTCTCCTGGCTGGGCAGGGGGGCAGGGTGCAGAGCTTGGCATCATTTTTCCCACTGTACAGGTACAGGATGCTGTTTATCCAGGCAGCTGGAAACATTTTGCCAGTCCAGGCTGTTCTTAACAGCTCCCAGCCTTGTCAGAAGAAATTAAGTGACAGCTGATCTCATAATTCTTCAGTAATGGGCTGATCTTTGCAGATAATTTCATTTTTTCACTGTTCTTAGTGACTGAGAGGTTTAAAGTTAGCTGGTGTTGCAGAAGGGACATGCTCAGGTACTTCTGAGGGCACAATGAAATTGTTTAGCTATTGTTGATGTGCTGGACATCCCAAAATCCAGGTGGAAACATCCATGAGGGAAGTCCATGCTCAGCTCAGGCCCATGCTGAAGGTTGTTCCTAAGGGAGCCTGGGCTCATTCCTGGTGTCCCACAGTGGTTATTTCTATTTTCCCTTCTAAAATGGGTGCACACAAACCTGGACTTGCAGAAATGCAGCAAACCTGGGTCACTTCAGGGGTGTCTGTGTGCTGCCTGCTCACTGGAGACCTTCCCTCAAATAATTTTACCCTGCACAAATTAAACAAATATAATAAATTCCACAAATTAAACAAATTACCTGGGCCAGCTCTGTGCTGCTTCCTCCAGTTGCCTTTTGCTTGTGAGTCTGAAGGTTTGGGGTGTTTCAGTCACCACCTGGGTGAATGTTCATGGTGAATATTCCAGTAGAACAGCACTGTCCAGGGAGGGTGTGGAAGCCTGGGAAGGCCAGGAGGAGCTGTTGGGATCAGTCTGATCTTCCAGCTCTGCTGTGACACTGCCCAGGTGCTCCCACTTTGTCACCCTGAGTTTCCTGGCATAGAGAAGAGCCCTGACTTCTGCTCCTGTAATCAAGTCTGCCATCAAAATGAAGCAGCAAGNTGCTGGTGTTGCAGGAGGGACATGCTCAGGTTCTTCTGGGGGCACAGTGAAATTGTTCAATTATTGTTGATGTTGGGACTGCCATCAAAATGAAGCAGCAAGTAATTGCTTTAACTATAAACCCCAATCTTCCTTAAGCCCCAGGGCATCAGCTCAACATCCCCTGATGTAGATGAGATGTTGTTTTGAATCTGACTGCAGCCCTGTGCTCTATCAGCTTCTCTTCCTCTTCTAAGCAAGCAGTGATTGGTCCTCCAGTGAGGAAGCTGCTTTTCCCTCGATGAGCTGCCTCATTAACCAGTGCTCTGCCTCCCTGCTGGGATTATTCCTGCCTGTAAACTGGGAACCAGTGGGTGCCTCCATAAAACTGTTGGGAATGAGGAGCAGTCCTGTGTTCAGGCACTGTGGGGTGAAGGAAAAGGAGGCACTCTCTGTGGAAAGCTTTTTGTTTGGGCAGTTTTTGAGCAGTGCTGGTTCAGCCAGGCTGGTCCCAGACCTTAGAGCTATCATATATAATGATATATAATAATATATAGTGATAACAGTTTGTGTTTGGGGTCAAACTCTTCCTGGCCCAGCATTTTTGTGTGCTGCTCTGGAAGGGAGAACCCAATGCCCTTTGCAGCACCTGAACCCTGCAGTTTGTAACACTTGCTTTCATTTCTGCTGGAATTTAAGCTATCATTGCTTCAATATCACATGAGAATCCCCACTGCCATCACATGGATGCTCCGTGCTGGAGGTTGGATGTTGTTTTCCTGCCTGGTGTCTGTCCTGTGGGAATTGCCCCTAAAGCTTCGATCAGAGGTGCTCCAGGCTATGAGTCCTGTGGAGATCCCATCCATAATCCTGGGAGATCAGTGCTGTACTGTTGGCTACCCCAGTAATGAGGTGGGAGCCAAATCCTAGAGATGTTTGGGAATAGCAGGATCTCTGGGCAAAGCAAAGGAGGGAATTAAAGCTCTTCACACACAGAGCAGGAAACGGCTCTGCTGGGGTTGGACTGGGGCGAGATGACAAGGCCACCTCAGCTGCTGCAGTTGGGTGTGGAAGTGGCCTTTCCCCTAAAGGGTTTTCCTGCTCTCTCTCCTCTCCCTGGTGGCCGGGCTGGCCCCAGCAGGTCCGGCTGCAGCTCTGGGACACGGCGGGGCAGGAGCGGTTCCGCAGCCTCATCCCCAGCTACATCCGCGACTCCACCATCGCCGTCGTGGTCTATGACATCACAAGTGAGTGCTGGCAGCACAGGGCAGTGCTGCTCTGCTGTGTCCTTGTTAGAAACACCCCACACCAGCAGAACTGAGAGTTACAGCCACAAGTTCTGCAAAAACATCATTAAAATCAGAAATGTTCACCCCTTCCTTGTTTTTCCGTCTGGGTGGGAAATAGTTGATGTGGGGTGGGGAGGGTTGGAGAAGCACCTGAGTACAAGTGAAGCATTTTCCCTGTCATAAAGGATTTATCCTGATTTATCCTCAGCTTTGCTATTTCTTTCTTCCCTGCAGACTTGAATTCTTTCCAGCAAACCTCCAAGTGGATTGATGATGTCAGGACAGAGCGAGGCAGTGATGTCATCATCATGTTGGTGGGGAACAAAACTGACCTGGCAGACAAGAGGTAACGGGGAAAACGGGGCCACCAGGGGCTGGGGCCAGTCTGGGCTTAAAACAAGGCTTGGTTTTAAACGCAACATTGTTTGCTTGTCAGGAAATTCTCATTTCTGGTTTCAGCAGAAGTTATGCCCTTTGCTGTCCAACAAACAGTTGATTTTCACTATTTTCCACTAATTTCCCTCACTCCCCCTGCACGTGCAGCTGAAAGTTCATGGCAGAGTTTGTCCTCCTTAAGAAGCAGCACAAACTTTTGTAGGATTGATCTAAAAGTATGAATTTGTCTGAGTATAAATTTCGTGTCATACATAACACATATATATGAAGACACATACTTTGGGTGTCAGGGGATGTGTGAGGGCTTGAAACCACTGGGGGATTTTGATCTGATGCAAAAAAAGTCACCTCAGAAAGGTAGAGATGGGAACCACCTGGATCTCACAGCAAAATAAAGCCTTAAAAAAAATCAAATTCTTGCTGTTCACAAGATTTTACTGATCGAAGGAGAACAAGTTATAGATGAAATTAATGTTTTCTCAGCAAAATCTTGGCTTTTATTTGAATATCAGTTTACTCTGTTTTTTGGGATGATGGGCAGAGTGATCTGAGTGTTGCATTGCAGGACATGCCCACATTTTAAATTCTAACCCCTGCTTTTCTCACTCCTGCAGTTGCACATTCCTTCAGGATGTGTTGTGGTTTGGATTTTATCCTTTGATTCTGGTGGTTTTGTGTCCCAACATTCCCAACATCCCTGGCTGTTTGCCCTGCAGGTTTTTAGTTTTCATGCCCAGCAGGTAAAGCAGGAATAATTCCATTTGGCTTTTCCCACTTCACTGGGAAGCATTTTGAGGTGTCCCATGTCTTGCACTTTGGAAGTATTCCTAAAACTTGGTGCTTAGAGCTTCAGGAGTACATAAAAACATGTACAGTTGATTTTGTTTAAGAATTCCATGTGTGATGAACTCATGATCTGAAATCATTCACAAAAGCAAAATCCAAGATGGTTGTCCCTGAGCCAGCTCTGGATTTTGACCACTGAGCCTCTCCCATGCCCTCCTGGGAGCTGGGCATAACAGCAGCTCCCTGACTGAGCAACCTGGCACTTCTAATTCCTCTCAAAATCGGTTTCATGTAAAACTAGAAAGGCCAATAGGATATTTCAGCCTTGGGGTATTTCCTGATGGTACACAACAGCTAGCCCAGCACTGCTGGAAGAATTAAAAATACCAGAAAATTGTTTGAAGCAGCTACAGCTGAAGTTCATGCAGCACTGGAAATTCTTATTTTGGGAGCTGAATGTGACAGTGGTCCTGGTGTGGGCTGGAGTTTGGAATGATGGGGAAGGGAATATCCAGGTGTCAGTAGCAGGAGCTGCCTTGCCTTTCTTTTCAAAACAGCTTGGGGTTGTGTGAGGCTGAAATCCTGGGCCTGTAAAAGCAGGACAAAGCCACCTTTGGTGTCACAAAGGTGACATTTTTTTTTTGAGGCAGAATACAGGGAAGCCATTCATCCTCTGATAAAAACCAGGGATGAGGCAAATTCTGAGGCCAAAAAGCAGCACTAAAAATAGCCCTGTTCCTGTTCAGTGCAGCCTGGTAAGTTTTTCATTCCACTCAATGTTGCTTCAGTTGGTAGCTGGTTCTTCTTTGTTGTTTTTTTCTTTCTCCCTGCAGTGTTCTTTCTCTCATTTTTGGACTCTTTTGCTTTGGTTTGCTTTTTCTGCTCTGTGATTTGTTCTCATTAGTGGAGACAGGTTTCTGTAGAGGAGGGTGAGGGAGAAGCCCAGGAGCTGAATGTGCTGTGTGTTGAAAGCAGTGCTAAAGCAGGACTTAATAGGACACAGGGTGCTGCTCAGAGGGGCAATTCCAGGTGCTTGTCCCCAAGCTGCTGCACTGTCCCAGCTGCTGGAGCCTTTCTGGAGTCTTTGTGTCACTCACAACATTTCCTCTGTTAGATTTGGGAAACTCCCTGTCTCCATGTGGGGATTTTTCCTTCCCTGGAGTGCTGTGGGTGAGGCTCAGATGTTCTGCACAGCCTTCACCCTGTGCTGCTCATCTGCCACAGCTCCAGGGGTTCCCTGGGGAGCTTCCCTGAGCTGGTTTCACTCCAAGCTGACAAACCTGGGGGTGCTGAAGCCTCAAGAGTCCTGAGATCCTCTTGGAGGGGGAACAGCAACTCACTGCCAGCCATCTCTAACTCTTCCTTCTGTTCTTGTGTCTCTTTTCCACCTTTGTGCAGGCAAATCACCACAGAGGAAGGGGAACAGAGAGCCAAAGAGCTGAATGTGATGTTCATTGAGACCAGTGCAAAGACTGGCTACAATGTGAAACAGGTACAGCCAGGCTGTGTTCTCAGCAGGGATCTGCCCCTCACTGCTCTGGGTCTGTGATCCTGCAGGAATTTCCCCGTGTTTAGTGCCAGCCCCTGAGATGTGTCTTGGTTTCTGTAGTGCAAGCTCCTTTCCTGTTGAGTCAATGATTCCCTGTCAAAGCTAAACCCTGAAACAAAGGAGAACTCACTCCACAATGTGCTGAGGGATGGGAAAGGGAGAAAATCATTGGTTTGTGCAGCCAGTCAGCTGGAATTTGGTTTGGTTTGGTTCACAGTCAATGCACTGTTTGCTGAAATCACTGCTGACATCGCTGGGGAGAATTGTTTCTGCTGATGCACTGGAGTAGAAGTTCCTCCTTCTGTTTGCCAGCCAGAAAATCTTGAAATACTTTAGAGGAATTGAGGTTGGAAGGGATCTCTGGAAACCACCCCTTCCAACCCTCCTGCTCAGAGCAGGCTGCCCAGAGCTGACTCCAGCTGAGTTTGGAATATCTCAAAGGATTGGGACTGTCCAGGTGCCAGTGTTTGATCAACCAAACAGCAAAATAACCTTTAGATTTTCGTTTTCAGCAGAATTTCTCAGATTTCTGCTTGTGCCCTTTGCCTCTTGCTTGTGATTCCCCTCTCCACTGGTTCAGGGATTGTTCTGGATATGACAGAGCTTGGAATAAGAAGATGTGAGCTCTGGAGGACATTGGGAAACATCCTGAGGGGTTTGCTGCAGACCAGCAGCTTGGTACACCCTCACAGTGGGATTGGGAGGCTTTGGGTTCAGTTTTTGTGGCTGTTCTGGATTGAAGCCACTTTAGTGTTTGATTTTGACTCGTGTTGCTGCCTTTGCCCAGTGGGTATTCATGAGGAGAGCTGGGATTGAAGGCTGCAAACCCCAGCACCTCACTGGGACTTAGGTTTTGCGAGGAAAACCCTGTGAGGGGTGGCTGAGGAGGGAAATCAGCAGCAGCAGGGCTTGGTGGTGTCTGATGCAGCAGAGTTCAGCAGCCTGGCAGTGTCTGTGCTGTGTGAGGGCAGCAGGGCGAGCTCCAAACACTGACTGAGGAGTGATGCAAACCCATTTCCAGCTTTTCTGGGGATATCACAGCCCTTCCCAGCTCCAGCACATCCTTCCCAGGGTAAGTGCAGCTCCCTGGAACCAGCAGTTCTGCTGAGGAATGGCTCTTTGGCAGCAGGACTGATCTGAAGGGCTGGGCTCTAAAAGCTCTGTTATTGCACAGAGGAATATTCAGTGCCAGCTGAGTGATCAGAAATCCCCAAATGTGCACCCTGTGTGCACAAGCAGAGAGGCTGGACGTGGTAAATGACGTTTAGTAAATGCAGGAGGGAGTTCCATGAATCTCTGGCAGAATGTTACTAATTAATTCCATGTTCTCTTCAAGCAGGAACAGGTAAAATAAAACTGGTTTTTTTTATAGGCATTGAATAAGTTCTTTAATGTGAGTTCTTTAAAACCTGTTAAATACCCTACATAAAATTCTCATGGCATTTTTGATCACTGCTCTGCCTGCTAAAGTACCCACTTAAGGAGTTTGTACAGCTCAGAGTCCTGCTGTAGAGCAATGTTTTTAACAGGAACTGTTTTCTGACAAGCCTTGAGCTTCTCTCTTGCTGCTTTCCAGCTTTTCCGCCGCGTGGCTGCTGCCTTACCTGGGATGGACAGCACACCAGAGAAGAGCAAAGAAGACAGTATCCTTGTTTTCCCATGGAACTGGGCAATTCTCTGCTGTTAGATTGGGCTTTCTTTGGCACTTGCTGGGGTTTTGCAGGGCATGGAGCTGCTGCAATGTGAGCAGAGGGATGGAGCAGCTCTGCCATGAGGAATGGTTGGGACAATTGGGATTGTTCAGCCAGGAGAAGAGAAGCTTTGGGGTGACCTAATTCAGGCCTTCAGGACCTGGAGAAGCCAAAAAGAAAAATGGAAAGGGAATATTTGGATTGACAGGACAAGGGGGAATGACTTCCCACTGCCAGAGGGCAGGGTTCAGTGGGATATTGGGAAGGAATCCTTCCCTGTGAGGGTGGGGAGGCCCTGGCACAGGTGCCCAGAGAGGCTGGTGCTGCCCCTGGATCCCTGGAAGTGTCCAAGGCCAGGTTGGACAGGGCTTGGAGCAGCCTGGGCTAGGGGAAGGTGTCCCTGCCCATGGCAGGGGGTGGCACTGGGTGATCTCTAAGGTCCCTTCCAGCCCAAGCCACCCTGGGATTGTATGACCAGATATAAATACACACAACTGATGGCCAACACAAGTTTTGCTTCTCCACTCGAACTGAGGCTGGAATTTCCCCAGCTGTAAAACACCAGAGTTTGTTACTCTTTTTACCCATCCTGAAAGGTCTCACCGTGTGCAGGCAGGCCATGGAGAGACACCAAACAACCCTTCCAGATCGTGTTCTGGGTGATTCCTTGACTGTCCCTGCAGTGATTGACATCAAACTAGAGAAGCCCCCCGAGCAGCCAGTCACGGAGAGCGGGTGCTCCTGCTAACAGCCCCTGCCAGCAGCACCCCGCCCGGCCGGGCTCCGGAGAACATCCCGCTCATTGCCACCCCTCTGGGGCTGGAAAACCATTCCTAAGCGAGCCAATCCCTGGGTACTGGTGGGGAGCAGCCCCGGCCGCCCCTCTCACTGCATGGTTTGAGCCCTGAGTGCAGAATGAGTGTCCTGTCTTTTGAGTTTATTTTTTTATGTTGTTGCACTTTGGCACCACGGTGCCCTTCACACTCTCTCCCTTTCTCTCTCTCTCTTCCTCCCTTTCTCCTCCTGTTCCCACCTGGAGCCTCCCTGCTCAGATGTATCTTGTGAATGCCATGGAAAAGCTGCCGAGTTAGGGAAGACAAAAATGAAGCTTTGGTGGGGGGTGGGTTTTTTGCCTTCCCTCCTGCCTTGCATCTTCCCCCTGCCTTCTCCAGCCCCCTGTCCTGCATCCCCACTTCCTCTGGTAAAAGGCTGCTCCTTAAACTTAAACCAGTCACTTGGACTTGCCTTTTTGGACTCTGCAGGTTCCCAGGCTTTGCTTCCCGCAGGGCACACACCCCATGAGCTCCCTGGTTTCTCCTTTCCGTGGATGATCCTGGCTAACTCTTGCTCACAACTTCCCAGTTTTGCCCCTCGAGTCACACAGGCCCTGGAAAGCCCCAGGCTCTGAGAGCTCTGGCCTTGTTGCTCCCATTTTTGTGGCAGGGACATCCCAGAGCCTGCTCCCCTTGGCTGGAATCTCTTCCCATCCAGAGGATGTTGGTGAGTGGTGGCTGCAGATGTGGGGGAGGATGAAGGGACCAGAGGCTTTGCAGCCCGAGGCTGGGTGGGGAGAGATCCTCAGGGATTCTGGAATCCATCACTGCAGGGGTAATACCTGCCCTGGGAGTCATGGATGCTCCTCAGGCTCCTTCCCTGATCTCCCATCTCCTGTTCCTCATCACAGGAGCTGCTTCATGCAGAGCAGGAGAGCCACAGAGAGGGAAGGGCAAAATTCCACTCTGATTCCCAGGTTGCTGCTTGATGGAATCATTCCCATTGCCTCTGCCCTTGGGGCAGAGCTCTGGGGTGGGACCAGCAGCCATTTCACTCCTGGGGGAGTTTTAACCTTTGCCAAAGCCGAGGGGAGCAGAGCAGGGAATTCCTGTCACAGTGGGTGGAGGATTGGAGGATTGGATGCTGCTGAAGGGAATTCTGGTGTCACTCCCCAGCCCTGAAGGTTGGGAACTGCCTCCTTCCCCCAGCCCCTGGTTTGGAATTAATTCATAGAGCTTTCCAGAGATTTCCTGGGGTTTTGGGTCCACAAAAAGTTGGTTTGTCAGTTGGGATAGAGGAGAATTCCACTGTCCTTTCCCCACCTGGCCTGTGTGACACAGAGGATGCTGTGGTAGGACAGTGACCATGGTGGGGGGGTCAGTGACACTCCCTCCCCTCCCTTGGCAGGGTGTCCCTCAGTCCCTGACACCATGAGGAGGGGAGGGGACAGCGCTGGGCTGGGATGTGGCAGCCCTGGCCTGGCAGCAGCTCACTGAGGTCCCCAGAGTCCCCTCCCCTGGCAGCAGGAGGAGGAAGCTGGGATGTGACTCCTGCTCCCTGCCCTGGGGAGCCGATCCCGTTCCCTGTACATAGCCCCTGGTGGGAGTTGCTGGTGTCGGTGTCCGTGTCTGTAGAACCGGTGTTGCTGTCCCTCCTCACGGGCAGCTCTGCTGTCCCTTCGTGTTGTTGGAGTCACGGACCGGGGCGGGAGGGGGGAGACCCCAATTAGGGGCGGGGGGTAATTAGTGGAATCCAATAGTTCCCTTCCCACTGTTTTTCTGGATGTGTTCCTGCCGTGTGTCCGGCCCCGCTGTCTTGTAGCTGTAGCGAGTAAGTGTGACTGTAACTCTGAGTAAGGACTGTGTGACACAGCCACAGTGTATCACTAAATAAATAAAGTTATTTCACCAACACCGCGCTCTCCTGCTGCCGCACCGGGCTAGGGGTGAACGGGGTTTGCTCTGAGGTGTGACAATCCTGTCCTGAGTAGGGATGGAGGAAGAGGAGGAGGAAGGCTGGAGCAGGCAGCATGAAGGAGGAAAAGGAGGAGGGATAGAGGAGGAAGGATGAATGAGGAAGAAGGACAGGAGGAGGGACAGAGGTGGGGGAATGGAGAAGGAAGGACAGAGGAAGGAGTAAGAATAGAGGAGAAGGAGGGACAGAGGGGGAGAAAGAGAGAGGAGGAGGGGGAAGGGCAGAGCAGGAGGAAGGACTTTGCTGATGTTGGAATATGTAACAATGTTCTCAGGCAGTCTCTTCTTTGATCTTTGTTACTTTTAAGCCTAATCAGCAAAAAATGAGATTTAATCCAAGAAATTGACCAGCCAATGAGCTGGAAGTGATGTCCAGGTGTTGGAAGGACAAGTGACTTGTGGTAGAATTGCCTCCTTGAGGGTTAGGGCTGGTCATGCTTCAGCCAAATGATGTCAGCCAAAGCTTGGGAAGAAGGATCCCTATTTTGGGATAGCAACAGGACCCTGTGGATCCAAACATGACTGAGTGGAGCTCCTGGAGCCCTCAGGTGAGCCCTGCCCTGCAGCACACCTGGGACTGATCCTGCTGCTCCAGAAGGACCTGCAGGATCTCTGCCAGCGCTGCTTCCCTGCAGCCTGAACCCCTGGCAGTGCTCCCTTCATCCCTGCAAGCGTCCAAGGTGAGGTTGGACAGGGCTTGGAGCAAGCTGGGACAGGGGGAGGTGTCCCTGCCCATGGCAGGGGGTGGCACTGGATGATCCTTCCCATCCAAACCATTCCATGATTTTATAAGTTTGTGCCTCTCAGCTCAGTTTTGTCAGTCACTAAAAGAAATCCAGTGTTGCTGGAGCTGTTGTTTTCCCAGCAGGAATCAGTACCTCTGGTGGCCTTAATGCTTTGCTAATTACCATACCCAAAACAGGAATGTGCCTTGGCAGAGAATCCACTCTGTCCTGTCAGCCAGGTCAGCAGGGAAACACCTGAGTCATTCCCCGGGAGAGGAACTGCCCAGGGCAGGGCAGACCTTCCTGGAGCTCCTGCAGGGAATGCTCTGAGGCAGGAGGGACAAATTCAACCTTGAAACTGTATCTGCAGCTCCCTGCGGAGAGAGCTCCTCTTTCCCTGTGGAACATGGAGATTCTGGGAAACCAGTGTGAGACCAGAGAGGTGATACAAGAGGTCTCCTTCCCTTTCCCAGAGTGTTGCAGGGGCTTCCAGGATGTTCATTCCCCTGGTGGAAAAGCTAATTTTTAATTCTGAGTGAAAAATCTTTTCCAGTGTCTTTTCCTTGTTCCCAGCCTGGCTCAGTGTCCTGCCCTGCTCCTGGAGATGTGGCTGGTGCCACCACGGCCAAAATCCTGCCTTGTTCCTTCCCAGCAGTGCTGGAACACACTCCAGGTTAATCAGGGGCTGATTTCCAGCAGAGTCAGTGGAAAACGCCCCTGAAACAGCTGCAGATCCCAAATTTTTTCCTGCAGGCTGGAGCTGAGCCCTGTCCCAGCATTTCCTTGGAATGTTGCTCATGGTGGGTGCATCCCAACCTCCACAAAGACTTCCTGAGAAGGAAGAAGCTGAATTCAGGCTGCTGTACTTGGTTTATTGTTTTTACAGAAAAAGTGGAAAACACCACAAGGAAGAGAAGGTCAGAGCCAGGGCTGTCCTGAAGCCATTACAACATGATCCCACCAGGCATTTGCCCCTGGATTTGCTGATAATTTCCTTGGTAATTAACATTTCCAAACATCCCAGTCCTGTATTGTGGGGGGTTTTATCAGCAAAGAGGCACAAACAGCCAGAGCTGTGCACGGACTGGGGCTGGATTTTACTCCTGGAGTTCCCAGCAATGCAGAGCAGAGGTGGGACAGAGGAGAAGGAAAAGAATTCCATGACACAGGAGAGTGGAACAGGTGAATTTCCTGGAGGACAATGCCCGTGCTCTGCTCAGGAATGCTCAACAACCAGGGATCCAGGATCAAGGGATGCAGAACCAGCCCAGAACTCAATTTAAATCTTGCTAAAATGTGGATCCTGCTGGAGCAGCTGCTCCCCCAGGACCCACTTCACACCAGCTTTTCCCAACACCCATTCCCAGGAGCACAGCCTCAATCCCCATCCCTCTTCCAGCCAAATGAGCCCCTTGGCACCTCTCCACGTGAGCAAGAGCTGACCCTGTGCAGGACAGTGGTGCCTCCAGTGAAAGTGAAACGTGAGGAGTCATCTCAGAGGCTGGGAAAAAGGAGTGGAGAGGTTTTGGCAGGATGCAGCTCCCTGTTAGTGAACTGTCCGTTCCTTCTGCCGCTGGTAATCTGGGAGGGAGGGACAAGGAGAGAGAGGATGGCCAGGGGGAATTACCCAAAATGTTCAGGCAAACACACGTTCCCAGGTGGAGGCAGTGTTTGAGACCCTCTGGCTTTAAAGGTGCACCCCCACCAGTCATTTCAAGTGATTTCAGGGCATTTAGAACAAAATGCTTTGTTTGAAATGATTTGTTTGAAACCCCCTCTTCCCCTACTCCTTGTTTTTTTTCTTCTTAATGGCCACTTTCCATTCTATGAGGAATCCTTGTTTGGCTTGACTTCTCCCTTTTTTTATCCCTTAAATCTGGGAACTTTATGGGCGCAGAAGCAGAAACTGGGAGTTAACCCAGTCTTTTCCTTCACTCACAATTCAAACATCTTTAGGGAGCGATATCCACCACTGGCACTTGTGCCAGACCTCGTTCCTATGTTATTCAAGGATAATTACCTTAAATTCATGAGCTTTAAAAATTAACTTTTCCATTCCCAACCATCCCACCTTCCTGCTCTCCAGGTTTTCCTACATGGGCAGATGAAGCCAGGCCTCATTGTCCTGACGTGGTGCCTGATCCCAAATCAGCAGTCAGTGACCTTGAGCTGCTAAACTGGGGTGGAATGGGCAGGGATTTATGAAGTTTGCTTCCCAAGGAGCACTCCAGGGCTGGGCACTCACTGTAGGGGAAGTACCGGACGCGCATCGTGATCTCCCGCGCCGTCTTCAGGATCTCCACGGCCTGGAAAACAAGGAAGGAGCATTCCACGGGTTCTGTGCTGGCCTGAGAGGCTGGAAGGAGGTGGATTCCCCATGCCAGCCCTCACCTTGCTGTGCTCAATGTCCTGGAAATCCACATCGTTCACTGAGAGCACCTGGTCCCCCTCCTGCAGCCCGGCCCTGTGAGCATCCGAGTCGGGAATCACCTGGGAAGGCAGAGCAGGGATGGCAGCGGTGGATCTGCACAGCTCCCCTCCCACACCGCCCCGGGGCTGGGAAGAGCTCAGGGAGTGGTGCAGGATGTTGTGAGGACTTTGTGGCAAATCCCAGCCCCGAGCTCGGGGGGTGTGAGGCAGTCAGAGCCTCCCTGCACACCCACGGGCTCACGGCACAAGGACGGACACACCTTGGAGATGAAGATTCCCAATTGCGAGGCTTTTCCTCCCCGGATATTGAAGCCCAGCTGTGGGATAAACCAGCAGGGAAATGCAGTCACCAGGACCCTTCCCTTGGCCCAGTTCTCCTTTCCATTCCCCTGACTCTTCTCCCCGTCCAGGACCCTTCCAGTTCCTCCCTGCTCTGTCTCTGACGGATCCAAGGCGCGGGCGCTGCGGTGCTCAGCCAGGCAGCACCGCCAGGCTCTCCCTCCCAATTCCTGTCCCCAGGAACACCCGAGGGAGCCCCGCTCCCATCNTGTCCCCGTGCCAGGACGCTGCCAGTCGGGAATATCGCAACCCCAGCGCCTTTTTTCGCCAGAAAACTCGGCCGGGAACGCCACACCGCGCCCAAGCAGCGCCGGCCCGGCCTCACCTGCGCCCCGGGCGGCTTCTTGAGGACGATGGTGCGGGGCAGGAACTGCGTGAGCTCGTTGTTGTAGTCGGGGTGATAGACGCGCTGCGGGGGACGCGCGGCGGCTCAGGCGGGGCCGGGCCGGG
>WEZZ01006581.1:505683-518140 GCA_013400585.1 Chloropsis cyanopogon
TGGGGAAGGTTGTCCTTCCCTGGCACAAACTTGCCATGGACTTGTTGCCATGTTTCCAGGTGCAAGTTGGATCTGCAGAAGCTGGTGGAGACTGTGGAAGATGAGGAATTAAAGGAGAATGTGGAGGTGATCCGGAACCTGCAGCAGGTGCTGGCTGAGCTGCAGGTAAGGCTGAGCTTAGGAAATCTGGGATTCCACTCTTCCAGCTTCCCTCAAGGAGCCCAGCAGTTAAAAGTGTGAAATGATTTTTGAGATCCACTTCCAAACTGTCCTGGTGTGCTTTAATGCTGCAGAAAGGCCACTTGTGCTGCTCCTGGAGGGAAGGGAAAGGGAGGAGTCTACATGAAAACACCTGATACTGGAGCTTGGCTTGGATTTACAGGCCCTGAATTGGATGGAGTGTTCCAAACTTGGTGATTTTTATGGACAACGTAAATTGCAGGGATCTGAAATTGTTCAGTAGAAGCTTCCAGGCTTTAGTCTAATGGAGGAATTTCAGTTCTCCCTCACTGGACATTCCTCTGTTGTCTCCTCCTCCTCTTCCTGTTCTCTCCAGTGCTGGAGTTCAGGGAAGATTTCAAGGAATGGCTTTTCCAGCCAGAGAAGGAGGAGTTTCCTCACATTCCTTGAGGAGGAGGATGATGGTCTCCTCTTTCCAGAGAGGTTCTGGCCAGAGGAGGATCACATTGTGCTTTGCCATAATGTGCCAACAGACTGTTATTTCCTTCATTTTATTTCATATTTCCCTTTTCACCCAAATTTTCTCTTTCTTTGTCCACCAGAGTGAAAATGCTGCCTCCACAGAAGCTGCTGCAGAGCTGCCAAACTCTGAACAGGATTCTCCAGGTGTAAGTGAGGGGCTCAGCAGTGCACACCTCACTGGGGCATGGTTTCATCTCCTCATCACTTTTATCTGCTCTCTCCTGCCAATTTTCTAACCCAAATTCTTGATAAAGCATCACTCTTGCCTGTGCTGTTTCAAACTCAATGTGCTCACAGTCAAGGACCTGTTCTCATTATTTCTGAATATCTGATTTTTTACATAAAAATGAAGTGCTCTGTGGAAACAGATGATGTAATTCAGGAGCTCTGGATTGAGTTCTCCTCATGGCTGTGTCTCCTGCAGGAAGCAGAAGTGGGCCAGGAACCCAAGAGATCCTCCAACGACTTCAGCACGCAGCACGCCCTGCGCCAGGCACAGCTCTCCAGGGAGCTGCTGGAGCTCAACAAAGCCCTGACCCTGAAAGAGGCCCTGGCCAAAAAAATGTCTCAAAATGATACTCAGCTGGGGCCCATTCAGTCCCAGTACCAGGTAAAGCTGAAATCCTCCTTGGGCTGTTTGTTTTCTCCAATTCCTGCTGGGGAGGGAAGGGAGGAGATCTGTCCTCACGAGCCTGTTCTGATTTGGGTTTATTCCCTGCTCCCCTGGGCAGTTTTCCCTGCTGTGCTGGGATCTCCCATCTCTGGGAGATCTCACATGGCCCCAGTGACTGTGTGCCCCCAAAGCTCCAGAGTGTGCT
Source organism: Chloropsis cyanopogon (assembly GCA_013400585.1). NCBI lineage: Eukaryota > Metazoa > Chordata > Aves > Passeriformes > Irenidae > Chloropsis > Chloropsis cyanopogon. The sequence continues at coordinate 507,204 of WEZZ01006581.1, forward strand.
GGGCCAGCCCCTGTGACCCTCACGCTGCCCTTAGATAAGGTGGTTTAGCAGCCTGCTGTGAAGGAATGGTTTTTTTTCAAGGTTTCTCAGTCTTAAAGCTTTGCCTCAGGGTGTCTTTCCAAGGTTTTTATTTGAAGATTTATTCTTCTTGTCCTTTCTAGACCAACATCAAGGATCTGGAATTGGAGGTCAGCAACTTGCAAAAGGAAAAGGAGGAATTGGTCCTTGCTCTGCAAATGGCAAAGAAGGACATCAACCAGGCCAAGTAAGAGAGCTCTGCCTGCAGCTCTGGGGCTGTCAATATGTCTTAAAATCCAATTCCATGATCTGTAAAAGCTCCTTTTTGGTGTAAAAGTGTCCCTTTAATGTGCCAGGAGCTGCAGAGAAACCTCCTGTGGGCTTTCAGCAGCAGCAGGGGTGACAGAGGTGACATTTCTCATGAGGTGTCTCTGGAGCTGGACAGGATTTGTTGTTGTTTCTCTCCAGGCTGAGTGAGCGGCGCAGGAAGAGGCTCCAGGAGCTGGAAGCACAAATTAATGAGCTGAAGAAGAAGCTGAATGAGCAATCCAAGCTCCTGAAGCTGAAGGAATCCACGGAGCGCACGGTGTCCAAACTGAACCAGGAGATCAGGGTAACCAACAGGCACCTCAGCCTGGAGCCAGTGTGGGCAAAGCAGCACCCTGACAGGAATCCCAGAAATCCCTGACAGGAATCCCAGAAATCCCTGACAGGAGAACTCACTTTTAATCTGTTTAATTAAATTAAATCTGACTGAAAATAGCAGGTTTTGGCAAGAATCCTGTGGCTACATGACCACAATTGGCTGAGATTTGGGAGGAAAATAAGTCCAGAGTATCTTCTGGCACTTCTGATTTATTGCCTCAGTTAAATAATTTGATTCCTCTTTGATTTCCCAAAATTGTGCCTGTGTTGGTCTTTCTTTAATGCCTTTTAAAAAAATCCCTGTTTTTTAGCACTTTGAGAGTGTCCTGGGTGGGAGCACAGTAAGATTTCCCACCTGCCACACCCCACACCTGGCAGGCGTGTGGGGAGAATGGAGGTCGAAGCTCTTTGGGATGTAAATCCTGGATAATTCTTCCAGCCCCTGGTGTTTTTCAGGAAATGAAGCAGCAAAGGGTGCAGCTGATGCGTCAGATGAAGGAAGACACTGAGAAATTCAGGCAGTGGAAGCAGCAGAAGGACAAGGAAGTGATCCAGCTGAAGGAAAAGGTGAGCAAACAAGCCTCTCACACTGTTCTTCCCTCCAAAGGGCTGCTGGAAGGTTTCTTGGGCTGGGAGGCATCTGAGAAGAGCTGGGAATGCTTTGGAGAGAAGCTTGGCTCGTGTGGCTGCCACTTTTCACCACTTGGACTTGTTTGTGGCTGGAGAGCTTCAAGCTCTTGCCACAGCTGTGACTCTGCTCTAAAGCAGAAAGCACAAATCGTCAATATTTGAAAGATTTAAAGTTGTAGGGTTTGGCCTCTGCTTGGGAGGTTTATAAACTTCCAAAGGAATGTTGGATCTGCAGGTGAATAAAATCCAGCTGCCTGTGGTGGCTGAGTGCAATGCCAGCAAACACCTGGAGTTTGGTGTCACAGCCATTCCTGCCCCTCAATGCCTTGGGATGCTCAGGCTGGAATTTTGGGGCTGCAGCCTTTCCTTTGTGATGGAAAATGTGACTTTTCCAGCTGTTTCTCCTTGCAGGACCGTAAGAGACAATATGAGCTCCTCAAGCTGGAGAGGGATTTCCAGAAACAGGCCAACGTCCTGCGGCGCAAAACAGAGGAGGTGAGGAGCCAACATCTCCTGGAAACTGCCAACCAACCCCTCAAGTCTGCCAAGTGGGGCTGGAGGAAGGAACAGCATACACAGAAACCTCCTAAAGGAACTTAGAGGCTGGAAAGAAAAGCTTTCCTCTCTGTAGAGAAATCCCCATTTCTGCCTTGGCGCCTTTGAGGGATCCCAGTTAAATTTGCTCCTTAAAGGAATTTAGAGGCTGGAAAGAAAAAGCTTTTCTCTCTGTAGAGAAATCCCCATTTCTGCCTTGAGGCCTTTCAGGGATCCCAGTTAAATTTGCTCCTTGAAGGCCAAATGACTTTGGGTACCAAGTGACTGAGTGCCAGGTTCCTGTGGCAAATCCATGCAGATGCCCAAGGTGGGAAGTGGGAATTGAGTTTGAGTTGTGGATCTACAAGGTTGCAGTTCAAAATCCTTTTTTCAGGATGGCTTTGTAGAAGAAACGCATCTTCAACCCCTCATTTTGGGTGTTTTCTTCTACCTTCAGGCCTAGAAGGAGCTTTTCTTTAAAGGAGGAATTGCAGCAAAGGAAACAAATCAAGGGCAGGGATCCTTGAGTTAAACCAGGATAATTTGAGATTTAGGAACCTTGTGCTGTCACTGTCCCAGTGTTTGCCCTGGGCTGGGAATCCCTGCTGTTTCCAGCTGTAGCAGATGCTTTGCAGTCCCTGCTCAGCTCCTTGTGGAATCTTTTCCAGGCAGCAGCTGCCAACAAACGCCTCAAGGATGCCCTGCAGAAGCAGAAGGAGGTGGCAGATAAACGGAAGGAGACCCAAAACCGGGGCATGGAAGGAATTGCTGCACGAGTCAAAGTGGGTGACAGCATTTTTACATCCCAAAACTGGGCAAACTGGGATTTGGGGTGGGTGCTGCTGGCCTTGGTGGCTGCAGCACAGCAGGAGGACCAGGAAATTGCAGTGGGATTGTTCAGTTTCTCTGAAATGCCCTCACGGAGAAGGATTCAGTCCTGGAGCTGAGCTCAACCACTGGGGTTTGGGGGTTATTTTTCCAGAGCTGGCTTGCAAATGAAGTCGAGGTTCTTGTCAGCACTGAGGAAGCTCGAAGACACCTGGCAGACCTGCTGGAGGACAGGAAAATCCTGGCAAAAGAGCTCCTTCAGCTGAAAGAGAAGAAAGATGCTGGAGAAAACCCCCCTCCAAAGCTCCGGGTAAGAGGGAAATTCCCTTTTCCCACCCCACTCCTCTAGCTATTCACCAATACTGGATTCATTATTCTCTCTCTTGACCTGTTCCCTCAGAAGGTGGGGGTGGATCCCACCCTTGGCTACCTTTCTGGGAGAAAGGGTTAAATATTTTTATCCTCTGACATGTCAGGGACAAGAGGTGCTGAAGGAACTTGTTACTTAATGGAATTTGGGAAAATTTTTTCCCTGAAAAAAAATTGAAAAAGCCTGAAAAGGCTTTGGAACAGGTTGCCCAGGGAAGTGGTGGAACCACCATCCCTGGAAGTGTCCAAAAACCATCTGGATGTGGCACTTGGGGACATGGGGACAACATCAGTGTTGGGGGAATGGTTGGACTCAACGCTCTGGGAGAGCTTTCCCAGCCTCAAGGATTCTGAGGGATGTGAGTGGCTCACTGCCCTTAGCAAAGGCTTTTGGGGAGGAGCAATGGAGCTGAAGCTGTGGGGGGATGCCTGGAGGCTTTCCTGGCTGGAATATCTGTGAGTGAGTGGTTTCCTGCCCCGTTCCAGAGGCGCACGTACTGCCTGGCCGAGCTGCAGGCGCTGGACACGGATCTCTCCGTCTCCAAGCAGATTGAGAGCCTGCAAACAGAGATGGAGCTCAGGTAAGGCACTGCCTCAGAGCTCACCCACACTGCCCTGCCTCTGGCTTTTCCCTCATTTCCATCCCAGCCCTCTGGGAGGTGGGAGAGGATGTGAAACACACAGACTGACACTGGAAGTGATGAGGGAAAAAGTGTGGGATTTCCTGGCTGGAATTCTTCTGGAATGTGGGGGAAATACTCAGGCACTTACACTGGGGTTTTTGAGCTGTTAGTGAGCACTTCTGGGGGAAAAGCCTCCACTTTTATTTGGGAATGTGGAGTGGAGACAGAACTCCCCAGGGGAACAATGCAGGCTCCAGGTGCTCTGAGCAGCAAAAAAAATCAATTTATACTATTTTATTTAATATTCTGGGAACTGTAACATTAGCCCTGAAACCAGCCCTGGTTTTCTCCTGTGTTGTAACCCCAAATCCATGGATTCTTCCCCAGGAGTGCCCAGATTGCAGATCTGCAGCAGAAACTCCTGGATGCAGACAATGGGGATCGGGCCAAGCAGCGCTGGGACAGCATTGCCACCATCCTGGAGGCCAAATGTGCTCTCAAGTATCTCCTGGGAGAGGTAAACCCTGGATTTTCCTCTTTTATCCCTGAAAATAAAGGCTGTAAGTCTGCTCAGCTACAAATAACTGGAAGTGACCAAAGGAATTTGAGTGGAGCCCTCTTGTAGTGGATGAGGTTTATTCCCCTCTCACGTTTGGATTACATTAATCTGTATTGGGGAGTGAAATCTGAAAGCAGGGAAGAGGGGAGTGAAATAAATGATGGTCTGGAGATACCAGCTAAATGCTTGCATGGGAAAGGGAAAAAGCAAATTTCAGATGTGGAAGAGAAGAAAAAGTATTTAAAATACTTCCTGAACAAGCAGGGAAACAAGGGCAGTGCTGGCTGAGGTCAGGGGAGGCAGTGGGATTGGTGTTGAGATGGGAAAAGGAGAAATTGGGGTATTGTGGGATGAGGGAAAGAGCAGCTGAAAGACAGAGTTACCTGTTGCTCCCTGCTGCTTGGAAATCAAAGGAAAGGGGTGAAAAGGAAAATACTTCAAGTGCTGCAGGAAGGGAGGTGAATTTGGAACTGGGAACAAGATCCTCAGCTCCCTGGCTTGCACTTCCAAAGTGTCTGGCTCTGAATCTCTCCTGGTTTCCTTGGTGCTGAGGGCTGGTCCAGTTCCTGGGGTGGCTGGAAGTTGCAGGGATGCTTCCCCTCCACACTGCAGCACCTGTCCCAGCAGGGATTCCCTATCCCAAACCATCCCTTGCTCTTGTTTTCCAGCTGGTCTCCTCCAAAGTGCAGGAGAGCAAACTGCAGAGTGGCCTGCAGCAGAGCCAGGCCAGCTGCTCTGATGTGCAGAAGATGCTGATGGAAGAGAGAAACCACACAGCAGAGCTGGAGGCAGAGTTCCAAAATCAGATTTTGGTGCAGGAACAGCAACACCAGGAAAAGGTGACTCACAGCTCATGGAGATCTTGGAGTCTGATCTCCAGGTCTGAGCAGAGAGAAAGGCAAATGGGGATGTGCTGAAATGAAGCTGGTGCTGAATATCAGCTCGAATTTTGTTGAATTTTTGCAGATGGCTCATTAAAAGCCAAAGAAATCTCTGTATTTATCCTGTGCAAATTGGTTTATTCAGTGACTTTCCTCCTGCTTTAAATGAGGAGGTTCCACCTGAGCACAAGATCACTTTTCAAATAGATCAGGGTGGAGTTGTGCTGGAAGTGGCAGGAAATTTCCCTGAGCCTGGACTTTGATGCCAAGTGTTCCTTTCAGGAATTCACCCCTGTTTATTCCAACTTGCTTTTAGGTTCTGTACCTGCTCAGCCAATTCCAGCAGAAAGAAGCAGCAGAGAAGAGATTGGAAGATTCCCTGAACGAGCAGGAGAAACAACTGCAGGAGCGACTCCGGTTCCAGGTGCAGTGGCTGGGGCAGGGTGGGATCCTTTGGGATAGATACCTGGAATTAGGAGAGGGATTGTGAGTTCCCTTTGCAGGAGCCTGCATAGGGTGGTTGCTGTGCAGGCTGGAATAATCCCTGAGGGGATTTTCTCTTATTTATCTCCAATGAAACAAATTTCCTCTTGTCCTGCAAACAGGAGGAAGAGCTGGAAAAAATGAGGGAGATATGTGAGAAGAACCAGGAACTCCTCCGGGAAAATGACACTCTGAAACAGGTAGAGCCTTGTACAGACACCAGAGCCTCGTGGCAGCTGGGTTTGATGGATTTTGCAGAGCTAATTCTTGTCCCTTTTGACAGAAACTGCTGCTCCTCCAAGTTGCCAGTGGCCAGAAGATCCGGCACATCCAGCAAGGGCCACCTGAGTCTCCAGACTCTTCTTTTGATTATGTTCCACCCAAAGTAAGAGACTGCACACTTTGTATTGCACCTGAATTCTTTGTGGTTTTCTTTCTCCTAAGCTGCTTTTACCAGGCACTTTTTCTCCTCATTGAAGTGGCCCCTTCAGTCCTTTCCAGAAGACTCAAATACCTTGTATTAGTTTTTTGATTGAAAAAAAAAAAAAAAAAAAAGGCAAACAAACCGCCAAGCCTCATTGTGGTTCTGATTCTGTATCCTCCTTCACAATCCAGATTGTTTTTCTGTGGCATTCCCAGTCTTTACAGACCAATGCATGTGTTTCACAGCAAACTTTGCTGCTTTGCATAGAGCTAAATCTTAGTGCTGGGAGGAAGAAATGATTTAAAACTCTTTGGACAGGAGCGTGACACTTGTTTTTCTTGTTTTTTGTCATCTGATGTGTCAACAACTCAGACTTGCAAAGATTTGTCATCAATAGTTTAAATTGATTGAATTTTCAATCCTGATAATTGGATATTTTTTCCCCTCCTTCACCCCACAACCTTCTTGGCTGTGAGGGGACTCTAAAAACCCTAATAAAACCTTATTAAAATGTAATAATTATTAATATTATTAATGAGATAGAACTGATTTTTGGTGGCCTAACCCCTTGTGCTCCTGCGTTGCAGCCCAAGAGCCGCCGGCAGACGACGGCCAAGCCCCGAGCACCCAGCCCTGACCTGGATGTGGAGGAGCTGCTCTCTGACCCTGGGGAACTGGAGGATTCTGACTGGCTTCCTGGGAAAGCAGGCAGAGGAACAAAGAAAAACCTCATGGGGGTAAGATCCAGCTGCTCTTGATCCGGTGTCTGTTGGGGAATCACTGTGTGCAAGGATTGGGTGCAGAGCTGTGAGCTGGGGTGTCTCCATCGTTCTCTAAGTGGCAGGAATGGCTTATTTGGGTGCCTGGGGATATTTGGGACCTTCCCACAGACACAGCAAAGGTTGTCTGCAGTCAGAAACACCTTCCTGGCCAGGTTTTCCCTGTCCAAGTCACCTTCTCCCATGTTCTGTCCTGGTGCCTGTGCCTGAGCTGGTCTCTGCTTCAGGAGCAGCCCCAACAGCAGCCAGATCCATTAAGGGAGGAGCCAATTTTAGGGAAAAAAAAAAACAAAAAGAAATAGAGGACCTGTTGTGGATCTCTGGTTCCTGTGGGAATCTGCAGCTTCCAGTCCTGACAGAGCCTCAGCTTCCATCTGTCTGTATCAGTCTGGAGCTTCAGCCTGTGGCTCAGGAAATTCCGGAGGCTTTTGGGGTGGGGACTCCCTCTTCTTGTGGAAGTGTGGCACAGAAATTGGGATCCTTTGGCAGAACCTCAAGTCAGGCACTGAGTAACTGAAGGTGCTTATCCTGTAGATCCTGAAGATGGATCTTAGGGCGGAAGGATTTTATTCTGGATATTAGGAAGAAAATTATTCTGGGATGCAGGACTGGCAGCAAAATGCAACAAGGGGCAGCTCGGGGGTGTCCCTGTCCTTGAGATGCCCCAGCTGGCAGGACCTGGAGCATTCCAGGAGCATCCTGGCCATTGGATCCCCCTTCCCTCCACAGTGCTCGTGCAAGGGCCGCTGTGGGAACAGGCAGTGTGGCTGCAGGAGGCAGAAGCTGGGATGCACCGACGGCTGCAGCTGCGCCGCGGCCACCTGCAGGAACAGGGAGCGGGGCCTGGTGAGTGCTGCTGGGGGCACAGGGGCTGCAGGGCCTGCATTTGGGCAGGAGCAAAGCTGGATGAAGGGATAATTCCCACACAGGCATAGTTTGTCCAGGCAGAGCATATGCACTTTGCTGAAACTCTGTCAGCGTCACTAATTAGTGCCTCTCTGGTAACTGAGGACAATTTTCCACTGCAGGACCAGACTCTGCATTTCAGGACAGAAATTTGGAGATTCACAGCAAAGATTTTCATGTTCCCACTTCTCATCCACAAATCTAAGGACAAATAATTTCAGTTTTCCTTTTGGACTCAGTAAATTAAAGTTTTGTCTTTGGCTTCAGACAACACAAAACCTTGACTCATTCCCGGATTTCTTTTTAAGAATGGAAGGGATGGTTTGGGGGGAGGGCTGTAGCAGCAGGAAGGTCCATGAAATGTTCATTGAGGAAGATGTTCCTAGTGGGAATTTTGCTCTTGGATCTCAGAGATGTGGAGCAGGGACATCCCATAGTGCTCTAATTATTGCCTGTTTTATGGAGGCCTGGCCTGAGGTGCAGCATCCTGTACTGTGGAAAACTTCCCAGCTGGAGAGCAGGGGGCTGTGATGGGAAGGGAGGGGATGGGATGGATGTTCTGCAAGAGCTTCCTCACCCTCTGCTGCCCCTCAGGAAACCACAACCTGTGAGGAGCACAAAAGGGACTCAGAGGGGTCCTTGAAGCTGGAAGACCCCACGGAGGTGAAAGCAGAAGAGACCTTCTTCCAGCCCGTGTGTATCACTCCAACCACAAAGGTATTCCCAGGGGACAGCAGAGCTGCTGAATGAGGGGCCTTGGAGGGAAATCACCCCAGAGGAGAAGCTGCTGCTGGAAAACTCTGCACAGCTCCATGCGGAAGTTGAGAGTGTGCTGAATTCCTAAGTTCCCACACTGGAATGATGCCACAGGCTTGCCATGTTTTCCTGCAGCAGCTTCTGCAAGGAGGGAGGGGAAGTGAGGAGGTGGCAGGATAAAATCCCATCTGTCAGGATGTGAGGATAAAATCACCTCTGCCCATGTTCAAAGTGACCTTTAGCTGTTGTGCTCTCTGACCTGGCACATCTCATTTTGCCTCAGCTAAACAGTTTCCCTTATCCCACGGGAACCCACTATTCCACTGCTGTCTCTTCCTGCTGGATCTTGATATTTTGTCCAAAAATTTGTCTTTTTCCTGAGTAAAAAAAACAACTCTGGAGGTTGGCCTGGCACTTGGTGTCCTGCTGCCTCTGGTGGGTCTCTCCAGCAGTGACTGACTCCAGAGGTTGTCCCTTGCTTTCCCACAGGTGCTGCAGGACATCACAGAGCAGGAGGCGCTCCTGAAGATTCCCAGCACTGCTGCCTCCCTGCTCGGGAGGGATGAGGAGTCCCGGGAGAACCAGAACCCCTTTGGGAAGAAGAAGAAGAGGATGCTGAGCACCAACATCAGCTTCTTCTCAAGCTGCACCCCCATCAAGGAGTAGTTTAGCTGACCTGGAGCTTTCCCATCCCTTTAGGCCACATTCCTGGTGACTTTTGAGGGAGTTGGATTCTCCTGCTGGAGCAGCAGCTCTTGCCCTCAGCAAGGGAGTCAAACTGCTTCTTGCTTGTCGTGTCTCTGTAAATATTTGTGTGTTGGGGCCAGGTGGAGGGTAGGAATCTTTCCTCTGGAATTGCTGGAGGGAGTGGAGCTGATTTTGCCAGGGGTGTGTTCCCAGCCCCCTCCCTCCTGCTGAGCTGTGAAGGCTGGGTACGGTTTCACCTGTAATCTTGAAAGAACTTTGCCTTTGCACTGGAGCTCTGCTCCTGCCTCTTCCCACGGGGCCTGAGGGAGCCTTTCCACTGCCCTGGGGGAGCCATGGAGTGAGCAGGCCCCGGCTCAAGTCTTAAACCAGCAGCTCTGAACTGGTCAGGCTTTCTGGCCCCTTTGGCTGCTGGACTGTCCTTATTCAATGAACTTAGAAACTTGACCTTTGTGAATAATGTAGGAATTTTAACTCTGGTTTGTGATTTTAATAAAGGAGTTACTAAAGAAACCTGGCTTGGAGTTGGAATTATTGTGCACAACACCCAACAGTCTCCCCTGGGCTCTCTGCACCTAAACTTGGTCTTAAAACCAGTCCAGGAGTTGCTGCCACTGGGACCTGCTCAGGTCTTTGTCCAGACATCCCAAACAGGTTCCTGCTGCTTTTCCTTGCCCTCAGCCCTAAGTTATGAATCTTAGCAGGAGGAAAAGGTGATAAATTTAATTTTTGTTAAAATTATTTTTCCTCTTCTGTCACTGGTGGTGACCCCAGGGCTGTGGGATTGGGGCAGGGGTTTCCCTGACCTGAGAATCCTCTTTATTTACCTGTTGGATGGAGGCTCTGCCAACTTGGTTTGGGTTGGAAGGGGCCTTAGGGCTCATCCATTTCCACCATCCCAGGTTGCTCCAAGCCCTTGGACACTGGCCTTGGACACTTCTAGGAATGGGACAGCATCTCTGGGCACCCTGTGCCAGGCCTGGCCACCCTCACAGGGACGAATTCCTTCCCAAAATCCCCCCTGAGCCTGGACTTCAGTCCTCTCCCTGCTTTCCAAGTCTATGAAGGCCCTGAGAGCTGGAAAATATTTCCAAGTGATTTAAAGGAGCCTGGAAGTTCTGAGGGCTTAGGCTCTAATAGAAAATTGTCCCATCCCAAATGCCATCCCATCCCACAGCCCGGCCTTTAGGCTCAATCCCGGATCGGGAAGAAGAACAGACACAGTCCAAAGACACCGGATTTGTGCCAGGGGCACTGCCAGGGGCTGAGGGGAGCTTGTCCTGCAGGATGAGGGAGCTCCCCTGGGAGCGGGACGGGGACAGAGGGGCAACAGGGACAGAGGGACAGTAGAGACAAGGACAGAGGTGGCACCAGGGACAGAGGTGGCACCAGGGACAGGGACGGAGGTGGCACCAGGGACAGAGGTGGCACCAGGGGCTGCTGCTGGCACCGGGGCAGTGCCAGGGACCCAGAGCAGAGCCATGGAATATCCTGAGTGGGATGGGGCCCAGCAGGATCATGGATCAACGATCCCACCCTGTAATAAATTATGCAGTAATTAATATAGAATTCTACACAAAACTGTATAATTTTGTCTTATCTCTATGGTTTTAAATTTCCTTATATTATTAAAATAATTTCATATTAATTATAACCAATATATGTACATTTGTACCTGACAGCAGTAGGCAGTAACACAATTGTGTGTGGAAATCTATTTCTGTATATGATTATTTTTAAATTGTGGATGTATAGGAGAGCATCCAACAGTTTTATGTATATATTTTTTTATTATTT
>WEZZ01006582.1:5106-31390 GCA_013400585.1 Chloropsis cyanopogon
TCATGAAGAAGTAACAATGACAATGAAACAGTAACGCAGCTATTTACCAGTGCATGGCCTTTTCTAACACCGGACACACCCACTCCTATAAACCAGGAGCCAGAGAGAGACATTGTTTCACAGCAAGTGCGTCAGGAACAAAAATCTGGGAACAACTCCCTGAGCAATCTCATTCTGGACAAGGGCTGTTAGTACATGTAACCGCAGTGGCCTGGCCACTGCAGAGATAGGTCAGAGCGCCACGCTTTCTTGCCAACCTGTACTGACAAGAATACTAAAATTCTGGCCAATGTATTCTTCATGACACAAAAGAGGAGTGATACAGATCCCTTTCCTTGGGGATAAGAGTTATTAATAAGCACGGCAGCATACTCTGTTAGGCTAGGCTATGGTGGCTTGTCACTGCTGTACGACCATATTACTCAGAGGGTGTGGAGTTACCAGGGCAATGACCCAAAAGAATGCTGACTATAAATTTACAGCATTGGACTTTCACCTACCCTACCTCTGTTGGTTCATCTTCACACGCCATCTCTTAGCACGTGTTTTCTGCGTCTAAGAGTCCACAGGGGGCTGCTTATTTTGAAAACGCAGTGTAAATGAGGAAACATAATGCATAAATATTTTCAAGATATTTTCTGCCAACACTGCTGCTCTGTTTGCAGCCAATTTATTTCTGTTGGCCTTTTACATTTCCCATTATATGTAGAATTACCTTGGAACAGGAATGTGAAGTTAAAAACACTGATTTAGGTGCAATGCAATCCAAGAGTGTACATCATGTATACCACTGAGTCCTGTATATTTATGACCCAGAAAAGAATAATGTACTTATACAATGCACTGTCTTGCAGAATTCAGAGTTAACTACATATAATAGCATTAACTATTAGTTCTTCAACAAAAGTCAGATTTGAGCAGTTCTATTTGGTTCTCTTTCCTACCCTTTAAGTTTTTGTAGCTATCCTGAATTTGTTTTCAAGGACAATATTCTAGGGAAAGAAGGGAAGGAAGTTATCTTTCTTCTCTATTTCTAGTACTGTTCTAAAGAGGACAGGTATATTTGAAAAGACTCACACATGAGACACAACTGTTTTTTCTTGCCTGACTTGTGCCCTAGACTTACTTTGAAGCCTCACTGAAAAAATTAAAAAACCCTCTTCTGCCTTATGCTACCTCTGCCACCCTTAAAGAAAGGGCTCTGACCACAAAGCTAGAAGAACATCTGAAACATCTAACAGACTAATTCAGTCACTATTAGCCATTAGAAAAAATAAGAGAAAGTCTATACAATATAACATTTAAGATGTGTTATACTGAATGATGTGACCTAAGTCCTGTTCCATTTAATATAGATATTCAGAGAATAATTGAATATTCTCTGAAATAGAAATTTAATCCTTCTGCATTTTCTTGGAAACAATACAAAACACTGCCTTACTGTGCAAAGAAGTCTTCTGAACCATGACACAGTATCTTCACAGAGACAAATAAATTAAAGTAGGGGCACCAGGACTTTCCCAGGTTGTGTCTTGTTAAGGGAAACTCCAGCCATCAAACAAGAGTTAAGAGTTCATGAGTTAATCATGACCAGCTGGAGGTACTTCAGTCTGAAGATTGGGGGTAAAAAGCCAATCCTGTGTTCAACCTTGCCTCTTGAAGTCTCCCTGCTCAATGCCAGCATCTTCTGGACAGCACTCTGAAGCACCCGGCTCGCCTGTAACTCAGTACACACCCATGCTGAAACACTGGGTTCCTATAGGCACTCAGAGGTTGGCGTCTGGTTTCTGGTGTCTGCAGCCTTTTCTGATATCAGCCTTTGGGCACTTCTGGAAGGATTCCACATCACTCAGGACTTCTACAACTAAATCCTATTGTATTCCTAAATTCTACGCCTTAGATGCATTCTAGGTGTAAGTTGCTCAGGCTTGCCTACAAAATATAGGCGATTAGGGGGCCAAAAGGTGACAGCAATAAAATGTCATTGGCCACCCCAATCTGTTTCACTTTTTTCTACAATTCTGCAAGCTGTGTGGCAGGGGCTCATTTACTATTTTAATATCTATAAATTACTAATGTAATTTTCAAAATTCATCCAGACACTGTTAAATGAGTTCACAACAAGACTGATGAATGCATGCAAACTGAAAGAATCCAAATTAATGCAAAAATCAACCTAGCCCAAAGCAAATTACTAGCCTTCACTCAGATTTGTATTCACACACTTAGACAGCACTTTGGTAACTGTCAAACACCCTTAGTGAAGTCAGTAAAATATTATGTTTAGAAGAGGCCTTAAGGTGTGGTTTTAAATCAACTTTTATAATATACAGTGATAGAAATTCCCTGATGATTATGTAGATATATTTGTCTTAATTTATAGGAAGGAGCTCACTTGTGCAGGTAGCGCTGATGAAGAAAACCAACTACAAATTTGGGGAATGTGTTGCATGTTCAGCACGTAAGCAGAATCTGCCCCTAGAGATTATACTGAAATCAATGAGCCTTTAGACACGGATATTTCCATTGGAAGTTTCCAGTTAAAACATGCATTATTTATAGCAGTGGAACCTTTGCCTGAATATAACACAAGAGTCTTTTGTCAACTCTGCTACAGCCCTTAACCTATGCTGTGCCAGCACTTTGTGGAGATACTGCTCTATGAAAGATCATTCATGACAGCAAAGTAGGAGGGACAGGGAATGCAAGGATCAGTTTGTTCAAGAGGAAGCACAGTTAACACCTTAAGACCTAGCTCAGATTCCCCTCAGACTCACAGAAACTGACAGTCAAAAAACCACACACACCCCTATTTGCTGGATTACACAGAGAGAAAATAAAGCATACTAATTCAGATATTCCTTGAAAAACTTGGCTTGGAGTCAGAAGCAGACCTGGATGATTTCTATTATACCTTGCAGTTGGACTAGAAAATAATTGCTTACTGGTCAAGGTACATATAGAATATTTTATATTATTCAATGACAGTTACACATGAAATCCACATCAGACTTCCACTACTGTTCCCAAAATAACAAATAAAAAGTGTGTGGAAACACACACTTTGGCTCTCAGAATTCTGGGAACTTCTGAAAAACGGTTGCTGTTCCAAGATGTCTTAAAAGGCAAACCAGAAATATGCCAAAATTATTAATGTCTGCACCTAAATTTTCTTCCTTTTCTAGAGTGCAAAGAAATAATCCTGATAGAACCTGTCATATTCATAGTGAAATATCACTTACAAGGACATATGAAAATCCTTCACTTAACTTCAGAATAACTATGCTGCCTGGGGTTGGGATAAAGAACAGATTAGAATTTGGTTCTATAAATTATACCTTGTACATACAAAACCTGTTATCATCAGTAAGTCTTTTCAGTAAACTAATTAATGCTGAATATTTCTGCCTACTTACAATAGGGTAATAAACACACACACACACACACATAAAAAAAAAGAAATAGAGCACTTGTTTTATATTCAAGGTCCCCTTTCTAATTAATTTATCAAGCTTACTATTCAGCCTGCCTGAACAACAGTGGGGAAAAAAATGGGAAAAAATCCCAGCATATTAAAAATTCTAGTGGGCATGCAACTGCAGCATGTTACACTGCAGTTCTGCTACTCCAAGCTACTCTTGCCTGTTCTCAAATGCTAAGATTGAGCTTGGTGCTTATGTGAAAGATGTAAAAACAGGGCAGAATGCTGCCAGAAGTAATCTCTAGTCATTACTAGTAATTTAGTAAGTGGTACAGACCATCCTTCACAACATTACTGAATAAATTCCCAAGAAAAGCAGATTGCTTACAACACAATTGTCAAGGTGACATCAAAATGAAAGCTCAGTTCACTTACCAACTATTACAAGTCTCCTCATGCTTTTTCCAAGATTGGGACAGTTGATCTGAGTTTTGGCTGAATTCCAATTTGTTTAATTAAATTCCACATACCTACCTCTCCCTCACATCCCTTTGCTACTGCTAAATGCTATTAAACTACCAACACATTACATCAGTGTCCTCTGGGCCCAACATCAGCAAGGATCAAAACTTTTCCCCAAAGCAGTCAGTGAAATGCTGCTGGAATCCTTCAGAATAAAGTACTGCTGTTGTCATAAATGGGTACTTACCACTAAAGCAATTTCAAGTTAAAGAACCATCAGACTGTTGTGCAAACAAGTTAATACAATTCACATGGCAGCATTTTAAGGAAAGAAAACATTTCCCATTAGTAATACTGTATGTACTGTGTTGCAAATGTCCAACTATTATTCTCCCAGAAGAAGAGGAACAAAGTGTTTATGTTTGGCATGCATCTCCAACCTTTTCTGTGCCAAATGTACAACAGAAAGATGACACTGGGGATGCTTATCAGTTTCTTCTCTATGAGAATATTTTCTTCTCTTAATTTTCTTTTTCTTTAATTCTTTCATAGAGATTCAACTTACAAATTGCCAGTAACTTCTCTCCACGTAATTCTCTAACATTTCACTGTAAATCAAGAAGTCTACAATTTACCCAAAGGGAAAATTTTATCCTGTTGTAGTAGTATATTCTTCACAATTGTGTTTCAGAGAACAGTGCTTCTGTCTGGTAGCAAGTTGTGATACTAGGTTTTTATCCCCATAGGTTTTTTAAACCATAGTCAAACAATAAATGTGGAGTCTTAGAGTAAAACCATTTTAAAGAGCAATTTCTATTTGGCTAAATAAGATTCAGGTATACATAGCCACTGAATTTTTAAGTCAAGTTTATTTGATATCATATTTTAATAGTTCATATTTTTATTTCAACATTGGTAAGGTTATGATAATATACTCATTTCGTTATAAAAAGTAACCATGAAGAAATTTAGTGAATTTTGTTTACTCCACTGAATGCTACAGCATGAGTACGTTTTCTTGAATCATTTACTGTTTTATATAGAAACTGCACTAAAAATGGAAGATGAAAAGAAGAAACCACTTGGAAGGTTCACTGTCAGCTTTGGCACATTTCAACCGATCCTGTCTTGAAATGTGAAACCCTTCATTTGTAAATAAGCAGAAGGTATCAGCAAGAGGTAACCAGAACAGAAATCAACACATTTGTCCTTTGGGCAGGATAAATCCCCAGAATCCTCTCAGCACATTGGAGTTACCACCTGTAGCATACTCCATGCAAAGCACTTTGGAAAGACCACTCCTAGTGCTTTTAATTGCCACATAAGAACCATTTCTTCTCTTCTTACATATAATCCCTGGCTTTCAGCATGAAAGCCTGACAATGCCAACGACTTCTTTCTATGCTGGAATGCTTAGGGAGAAGTTTGAGAACCTAATGTTCCACAAGGAGTGGTCTGAGGGTAAAGATGGCCTGGGAACTGGTTAATGAGATTCCTGAACTTGGGTGATATTTCTTAATGTATTTTCAGAGAAGTTGTTTGTCAGGGACAGAAGAGCAGCAAAAACTACTGCCAAACATCTCATCACCAGTGTGATGTCAGCCTATGTGAAAGTCCAAGCTCTTCCGAATGCTGTGATAAAACAGAAATATCTCAGTGATGACTATCATCAGTGAGTGAGCAGTGAGTGAGCACTGCACCAACAGTCAGTGGTGCAGGCCGTCAGTCTCAGCTGTAAATCTGGCAAATCCAAAATAGCCAAACAGTGGGTCAGGGCATAGCCATCCCCAGCAAGGTATCCTGGCTCTGCCCAGCAGCAGAGCTAGCCCAGAGCAGCTCTCCCGAGCAATTTCACTGACAGCTTAGCTGTATTCCCAAGTGAGGGATTCTAGACCTAAAGTGACCTAAAAAACCTTTCACACAAGCACGATGATGCCTTTAACCCTTTTTTCCCCTACAACTGGAGCAAGTTAGTGGCATTTGCACCATGTTTTCAGCAGTATTTCTGTTTCAGTTGTACAGCTGTGGATGTATCTATTCTTTTAAAATAAAACCTCCACAGAGACAATAAAGAAATCTAAACACCTACAAACAGAAGTGTCCTAATTTACTTTTCCGTTTTGATAGAACCTATATGCATTTAGATCCTTTGGATACAATTGCTCCAGCATGCAGCCACCTACACCAGAGCTGCACACATGTGTGTGTGCAGATAATTCCAGCTCAATGTAGTGAAAGCTGCAAACTGCTCTGAACTTGCATTTGTCTTTTATTCTACCTATTTTGCATTAAGACAGAAGGACATACCTCAGAATAAAGAACTTAACCATAACACAAATACTGTCAAGAATTCATTCTATATTAAAACATGAGATTTGCCACACATTTACTATGGGTCAAAATCCTGCCCTGAGACAGTGTAATTATCATCTGATACTAATCAAAACCTCAGTTCTTTCAGATTCAGGAAATACCAAATCTAGAACCTAAACCTTTGGGTTCTGGCACTTTCCTCATGCAAGACCAGCCAAGAATACAGCTGCACACAGGCTACAAGAAAATCCAGTCTGTGACTTGTGGGTTAGTCTCAGCACTTGTGACCTACCATTAAACAGTGAGACTCCAAAACTTACCAATTTGTAACATAAGCCTCTCTGAATTTAAGGTTTCCATTCAACAAATATTGAGGATCCATTTATTTTGGCAGTACTCCGCAGACCTACAAGGTAAGATACTGGAACAATCACCTACAGGAGGATTCATCCCACATATTGTTAGCAAACTGGTGTATTATCTTCTAGATTTCCCCTGCAAAGTTAACTGTAGGCAGGCAGTAAGAAATCCTAACAGGTGAATTAGCCCACACATTTAAGTGATGTCTCATGTGAAATTACGATGTCTTGTAGGGATGCCCAGCATTCTCCAAGAACATAGAAGGGGACCCACAGAGAGGTCAGATTAAACAATTAAGTTGGCTAAACTTAATTTTTAGACTGATGTATACACCATACTAGTTTAAGAACCTCATGACTGGTGTCCTGGTTTAGGGCAAATCTGGGAGAATTTCCAAGTCACCCTAGGACAGCTGGTGATGCCAATATTTATGGGTTTTCTCCATTTGGGGTAGTGGTACTTGGGCAGTGGTGTTACTACATGGATACAAGTGGCAAAAACTTACAAGTATGCTTAATAGGAATCTTAACTCTCCTTTTCCTTCACACCTAACAAAACATTTAATTGGTTGATCTAGCAAACAATAAACCCCATTTTCATACTAAGATTTATACAAAAGATGAAACATTTTCCCATACATTATTATTAAAGCAGCACAGAACCCTCACCATCTCTACTATCATCAGGAACACACAATTTTCAGGAAATCTTCTTGCAGTCTTTGACAGCAAAGCTACAAAAAATGTGAACCTGTCGGATTCTGTGCCATCAGAAGCAGTCATCTGCCTCTTCCAAGTCACTAAGTAGGCAAATATCTCGAGCAAATTTACGTCCCATCTTCTACACAGCTCTAAGCTCTTGATAAGACAAAAGCCTTTAAAGACTGCTGTGAACAGCCCAGTTGCATACTCATACACATATATCCAAGTATCAACACATGTGCACTCTTTTCTGAGTATCAATAAACAATTTATATTTATTCATTAACTATATGAGAATACTGTATAGGTTAAGAGATTACACTTTCCAGCATATTTCATCACTGCAGTTATGCCATCCTTAGTCCTGCTTACACTCAGATCTGTGTGTTATTTCTGCTCTTTACACCTCACTTTTGAACACAGCCCACTGAATCAGTCAATGGGTCCTGTGTGGGTGCAAAGTGTACACTTGGGAACTGGGTCGGGTTTGTCTAGATTTTTATCTCTTTTTTTTATTTCTTTTTCTTTCATTCTTTTTTCTTCTTTAGTATTCTTAAATTTTACTGTATTTTTAATACAATTTCAAAAGTAGAGGGTCTTACATTCTATTGTGCTTAAAAATCTTAAGATCAAGACAGACCTGAAATAATCTACTTAAGGAAAAATAAAAACAAACCAACACAACAAAACACCAGCCTTAACTGTATTTACCCAATTCAGGCAAACTCTTTCACAAGTGGCAATTCCAAACATCCCAGCTATTTAGGTCAGGAACATTATGCAGATAGGAACTAAGTATTTTTTAAGTACAGATTTCACATACAACAAAAGAGTACTTTTAGACAGTGTTATTGTTTACTCTAATGAACGCCAGTTAAATGATTCACTTCCTGATCTCATAGACTGTCATTATAAGTTTTTGACTTAATAAAGAAAAATTCTATTAATTTCCAATGGAACCAGTTTCACAGCAAAAGTGGAGCATGCAAGTGTTTATAGTATCACGATGGCTAACATGCATCTAACAGGGCAAAGCAGGCTGGTGGAAAGAGGCACATCGGTAATTTGCAAGCAGCAGAATAGTTGGTCCCTGTAAGAAATACCGATTTATTACAAGTAAATGAAAAAGCATACGCTTCTAAAGTAAAACTGCAAAAAGAGACTAAACATCATGACAGATATTACAGAATGACTTACTTTTAAAAGGATTTTTAGTAGCACAGGACTTAAAGAGTACAGCTCCCAGTCATTAAATTGTATCCAATTACTAAGAAAATCGTTGTAAGGTCAGTAAGTCATTNTAAGTAAAACTATATATACATATATTCATACATATAATCCTTTTATTCCACAGATTAATCGGACAGTTTGAACCACATAAACATATATCACGAATTATTGTCATTTATTTATCACAGTCATCATTCCATTATATGCATTTCATTCGTTTTTGTTACAACATTTGGATAATGTCTACAATTCTGCATTTTTGCACACCTGCCACAAAAGCTAGGAAAAAGTGGTTTAGCTTGTTATTTCATTACCAGATATTGAAAAGCTCTAGGTGAAGAAGGAACTTACTTTAAGCTCAAGGTGTTTTATCATTTTTGATAAATGCGTTTCCAGATTTCAGTTCAGGCATCAAAAGACTCTCCAAACAGAGCACTAGTTTTGTAACCATTATTATGACAGCTAAAGAACTAGAATAGATTAAGCTTTGTAATTTTTGTTACATAAGTAACAAACCCAAGCTAATCAAACCTTCTCTCCACCAACCACTGCATACCTCAAGAGGTGAACTCGTGGACACAAGCTTATCTCAGTTAAAAACTTTCAGCTTTAGGGGGAAAAAACCCCAAAGTAAAGAGTACTTTATTTAATGTAAAGTTTAAATACACACGAATTTAACATTTAAACATCCACTAAGGCTGCTAAGTACTGTACTTGAACATGTATTTCGGCCTTACTAAGACCAGCTAATGCTCACACTTATCACAAGACACACCCTGCCAACACTGCAGAATGAGATGTGTTTAGCACTATCGATAATGCGACCATTTCCTCAATCGTGGGGGCGGGGTGGGGCGGTAGAACCAAAACACAACAAGCAAAGTTGCAGACAAATCAGTGAAAAAGCTGCATGGTGAACCTAAACCACCAAATTAAGACATCAAATTAGTGAATGAACACGTTTTTGGCTTTTTTAATGTAAGTTACTAGCACTTGTCCTAGTATCCCTTCACACACATGCACTGATACTGTCACCTACTGGATGTTTTTGTATTTATCCCATTAGTGTTCCATACATGTTCCAGCAGGGTCTATGTGGTATTTGGATATAGAGAGAGCCGTAAAGAAGAGCCAGAAAGCAAAATAGCCTTCACAGAGCCAAGGTCCCAACAGGAATATATATAAATGTTTGACTTGGGTAGGCGTGCATATCTTAAAGTGTGGGATTTTGTTGCTTTTTAAAAGCCACCAGGTTTACAGAATTTGTCTGACAGAGGGATTATTTACACTTACCAACTCTATGAGCACAGCCAACATTTGTAGGGCCTCTCACTTGCATGTGTTTGCAAGTGCCACCATAGTGGCACAAGAGCAGCGCTCACATTTGAAAAGCTTCCCACCTACCAGGAAATGAAAGGCAATAGGAAGGATGTTTTATTTTCCAGGGAAACACCAAGTGCGTGTGGGAAATTCAGAAGAGTATCAGGGGATCAGCACATCCTCCAAGCCACAGCTCATCTTTCACACGATCCTGTTGCTAATGAAGCACGACCTTAGACACTGCTCTAGGCACTTAAAGGTTGCAGTACTTTAGATCCTTTAGATCCTACTGCATCTAAATTTGGCTTCGACCGTAAGTCTAATCAAGATAGACTGGCCAGAACCATTCCCACATTTAGTTTTGGCATTTTTTTCTGAATCAAAGTTCAGAGGGACAACTTCAAGTTTACTCTATGCCACCAACTAAAACCAAACAAATTCCAGAAAGCGGAAATGTAGCAGAACAGGAAATTCTCAAAAAGGAATAGGAAATTACATTGAGGTAAAATCATTTTAACTTAATGAAGAAAACACACAAAGAATTTTCTGTAAAGCCACCCAGGAGAACATTTAGGTCGCAAATATAAAGGAAAAGAATGACTTTCAAAACAAAAAACATTAAGAGGTACATTCTTAAAGGACAGGTGACCCCTTTCATTTACATTCCCACTGACAAAATCTAATTTACAATGCTTAATTTCATATTTGCATGAAAATTCTGAAATATTAGTCTTACAGTGGAGACCCTGAAATTAACCTAATCAGGAAGAAAGCACAGACTGAAAAAATTAGACAGACTCTCAGAATGGTCAGGGTTGAATAGAGGACAAACCCCACATAAGCAAACCTATTTTAATTTTTCATCCAAAAATAAAAAATACCAATGAAAAAGCAAACCTATTTTAATTTTTCATCCAAAAATAAAAAATACCAATGAAAACATTTGAGTTTAAGAAAAATAATGAAAAGTGAACACATTTTAAGAATCTAAGCCTAACACCTGGTACAGTAACAATTCTCCCCAAGACAGCATTTCTCGCCAGCATTATTACAAGTATCTCTCCTGTACCAGTTCTACTACTGTTATCTTTCAAGAATTAATGCATTACATGACCACTGCACAGCCAACATTCTTTAGGTTTACCTCCAATTGTTGATGGGGAAATGAACAGGAAGAGGCTACATCATGTTCACTAGCAGCTGTCAAGGTAGCAAATTGTATTTCACAGGTAATAAGGAGCTTCCTAAAACTAGCTACATGTGTTAGCCGTGTTTCACATAGCAGCAGAACAAGGAATAGGAGACAGTTCAAGATTCGCAATCGTTCTTCTAGACAGTCATTGTCTTCATTTTTTTGGTAAGAGTTTAACTTATTTCGCAGGGTTTTGGACATTTGTTTACTTATGCACCTAAACACCAGTAACAGTGCCTGGCCACACTGCCCAGATAGCCTCCCAGCAGAAGCTGGTTTTGCCCATCACTCTCCTTCTCCTGTAACTTTTGAAGGCCTGTCAGTTGGCTTCTACATAAGCTAAGAATATTTAATAGAGCAAATGTCTGTCTCTGAAGACATGGCACATTTGCTACCACAGAGATTGAGAGCCATCTGTCCCAGTGGCAGGAGACGTCTATCAGCCCCCTTCACAGCCAGGTTTCCTGCCAGGCATCTGCCTACTCTCCTGTGCCACTGTGTGTGATGCCACGGCTCCAACGCTGCGGGATGCAGCACCACCCACGGCACTCAAGTGTTGGAGCACTGTGCTCCTGCCAAGTGACTGCAAGAGTATTTCATTTCTTCAACTCAGTGGAAAGTTAATTTTGCCACTATGGACAAAGGTGGGTATTCCCTATCCACTATGCTGCCAGGTCCTATAGGATGAGTTCTTCACAATCTGTTTTATTTAAGTTTTATCACAAGCATCGAACTGTCTCCCACTGTCCTGTCCACCCAGTCACTGCACACACCAAGCAGGAGGTTTTGGGAAGGCTTTAACCCAACATAGCCTGTTTCCATCCTATGCATTCACTTAACCTTATTTTCTAATCCTGTAAAATGCTCAACTCAGAAGACGGAAAGCTTCACTTTTTAAATACCAACAAGATGGAGTGGATCCAACAGTTCCAAGCAGACAGTGCTACAAGGTACTTTCCTCTGTGTTCTTCAGAATTTCTAATGTAACTGCCTTTTTTTTTTTCCCCCAGAATGATGGGTTTACTATAACCTTGGCAATGCAAAGCCTATTTAAACAAATCACTTGGTTAAGTCAGAGAAAACACCAGAGCAACAGTCACAGAGACAGGGCCTTTGACAGAGGTTCAATGAAGTTCAAAACAAAAAGCTGAAGTATGGAGCTTTCCAGAAAATGAAAGGGAATGTAGTCAAGGTGGAAACCCAACTCTATGATACTGAAAATCTTCAAATATGCGCAAGTTGATTTTAAAAGTTTTGAGAAGACATTCCTATTTCTAATCTGGCCATGGAGTACCAGAAGAGAAACAAAAGGTGTGGTTAAAGTCCACATCCCTCTGAACTAGCAAAGACACTCTTTTCAGTAAAGGAGCCAGGAACATAAGCAGTCCTTGTCTTTGCAGTATTTGTATCTTTACATAGGTGTCTTCTGAACACAAATTCTAAACCAGGATTAAACATACCCTAAAGATCAATATCCCTAATTGCTATAAAAGACCCATCAGCTAAAAATTCACCTGTTTTTTTAAATCAGGATCACAGTGTTTGGTTTTTGCATATTCAACGTAAGAGAGAAAACTACCAGGAAGGAAAAAATACCCCTTTTCTCTAGAAATCCTTTTCATGTCACAAAATAATCACTCCTACACAGCACTCAATACTCAACAGTAGAGTTTTTTTTTCTCCCTGAGCAATTTACATCAGTGGTAACATGAAGAGGACATCCAGGCAATCCACCTGTATGTGTTGGCACCTGCTGGGTCAGAGAGACCTTGCTCCCTATTCCCAGTGCTGGCAATGAAGGGCTTTGATGCCAGCATGCATTCCCATGTGTTTCTGCAGAGCCAACTACAAGAATGCTTCCTGTCAGAAAGGAAATGAACCCTGTCACAGCTGGAAAATCATCATCTATTCTTCCTGTGTAAGTGGTCTGAAGGGATTACCTTTCTCAGTTACTGTGTTAATTTAGGCTTTTAATGCATTTTATCATGAGTATTTAGGGTTATTAGTCAGGAAAGATTCATACCACTATGGGAAAGATAAGAACACAAAGATTCCTATCAGACCTGTGTGAAATGAAATACTTCAGTTTATTATCTTTCAATTATTTATTTATATTCCCAAAATGACACCGTTTGCTGTGTTGAATTAATTCCCTAGCAGTCAATACTGCATAATGCAACATGATCATGTTGGATTGTTCTATTTTGATGTTTGAATGGTCCACCAAAGCTTTCTAGACATTTTCTGACCTGTTACTCTTGCAGGTCTGCAAGTAGAATTTATTTAAAAAGGGGGGAAAAAAACTCCATATGAAAATTATGTATGTGCTAATATACAAAGAGAAGATTCCTAGGAAGGGAAATGGTAAAACATTTGAAAAGGCCAATGCAGATTACAGATCTGTTATGCCAAATTCCTTAATTTTCTGGATTATCCCACTCACCATCCTCAGTACACCTCAGAAACAACAGAGGAAGCACTGGCTGTTCACAAATTCAAACATAAGTCTTTAATGCTGTAAAGTCACACCTTTAACACACAATTTCAAAGACAGAAATACAAGCATAGAAGCTTAAAATCCTTGTCCTGTGAAAACCAACCATAGCAGGTTTAAAAAGTGCTTACACATCTATTCAGATCATTGACCTTTCCAGCAAAAGGAAACAAGGTCCTTTCAAAATACACTGCAAATAATTAATAACTGAGTAAATACTATTCCCAAATACAAGTAGTACATTAATATATTAGATGTAATAAACAGGATTACTCATTCTTTAAACACTCTATAAGGAAATCAGAACTATTTTTATGACATATTTGTGAAGGCAATTCAAGTCCAGCCATTCTGAAAACAAAGCATTTTAGAATACCTTGGAATTAGTTTATACTATAATCAAGACTTCTACTGGTATAAGTCTTCCTGCTAATCACTACACAAAGCAAGAGTGAATCATATAGCTGTTATTCTTTGCAACAGTATTCAAAACAAGAAAGAGGAAAAAGGGAATTTAATCTTTAGTTATTTGTGTGGATCTTTCCTGCAATAGAAAAATGAAGCTTACATTGCTCAAAGAATAAAAGCCCTGAACTTGCATGAGGGATCTTAAATACTCAGGGGAAGTTGTTGAAGTGTTTGATGCATAGAAGGTGCTAAATCAGTGACCTCAGTAGAACCACGGAGCCTATATGGAAAAATCTGTGATTCGAACAGTGGGATTTAAAAGGAAAGCCAACTCTGAAAGGCAAGTTGTGCCATTCCGAATAAATCTTTGTAACTATCTCCTCCTCTTTTCTTAAACATTTGCAATCTTGGAAAAGGAAAAATCACCACAAAAGAAAAAAAAAGTCAAGTCCCTTCATAAAGTTTTAGGTTCCATAAAGGCCCCACACGCATTACAACACAATTTTAATGAAAATCATCAAAACAAGTCTATCAATGAAGCAGTCCTGTTAGGAATTAGTTTCATTCTTCCCAGTTAGCTTCTGAACACTAATTATAGCAGCTGATACTCACAAAAGCCACTGTGGTTTTTCTTTCTTTACATAAACTACTGGATAAAACTTAGCAGCTGAAAAGGCTTGAGTGCGCTCTCTCTGTGGCTTTTTGTTAACTACTTGATCTGTAACTTAAACAGAATTACAGCCACACACTTTCAAGAAACTCACAATGGTAGGTAATAATCAGCATTTTCCCTACAGTTTTAAAAAAGGCCCCACTATACTCCCAATTAGTAATATGGTACACCTCCATAAAGCTTTAGATGATAAACCTGCACTTTGTGGCTGAAATAAGGGAATAAAATTTGGTTATATTGTTTAGCATCATTAGCACTGCCTGTGAGTTGATGACTTTAACTCCCATGCTCTGTCAGCAGAATGCACAAGCACAGAATGTACATGAGCACATTAATTACACACAAATGAAAAGCATCACTAGATTTAGTGTATTCTTGTTTTCTGATGGGAGAAAAAGGCTATGAGAACATTATTTTGAATTGTAATATGCACCTTGATAGAAAGTAAGTATTTGAAAGATGTTAAGTAAGACTTAGGTGACATTAACTAATAAGCTCGTAGGGTTGGGTTCCTTGGCTATTTTACCAGTTAAAATGTATAGACAAAGAGATTCTATAAGACAGAATGATGATAGATTCTATGAGAATCTATGAGATAGATTTTGCTAAATAAATTCTACTGGTTAATACTGAACAGAATGAAGACTTCCAATGTATACATTTCAGCTATCCTTGTAGCAAACAGGTAGGAATTATAATTTTAAACTCTCCCACAGGTATGGAGCCCCTGCTGGGATTCACAGGCAGAGGAGGACACTGGAAAGCGTTTGAAAGTAAAAAACAACCCCTGATGTTGTTCATCTGCTGCCCTCTCCTGGAGGAAAACAAACAAAGCGCCACAGGACGGCCAGGGAAACAGCTGGATTTCCAAGTCCTGCTTCCAACACTTTGCTGGTAACCTCCTGACAGCAGATCTTTCTCAGTTTAAAGGAATTCCTTGAAGTTTTACAGCACCCATAGACTCTAAAATATACTAACCATGTGCATCTGTTAATCTGGGCATAACGAGAGACAATTGTGGGACAAAGAGAAATTGAAACAGCCTGCTCTGGCACTCTGGAGCTCTGTGCAGGGCACAGCCTGTGCTCTCAGTCACAGTCAGCACAGCAGGGTTATCCTCACAGCCTTCTGCCATCAGCTATTCCATCTGTGCTGCAGGACACACCACTGAGCTGGCTGTGATTCCCAAAGCTCCTGTCCTGCTGTGAGGACAGGGCCTTTAGTGGAAAGAATTACGGGACAGCTGCAGGCTGGGACTACGGCTAATGCCAGTTTTGCGAGCTTGCACCTCAGGGGGGACTGTAGGAAAGGAAAAGTGTTGACATGAAGTTTGTTTTGCTGTACAAAAGTCAAGCAAAGCTCAAGGCAGAAGCAGGTACGAAAAGTTCAAGTAAGCTCCTAATCTTCACAGTTCCAGGGAAAGCTCCAGAGACCCAGTCCATAAAAGCTCATTTTTCTTTCAAAACAGCTGTAGGGCATACATCAGATGTCACATTTCAAATGTAACCTCAGATAAAATTTGGATTGTCATAGTCCAGTGTTTCACAAATAACTGTTGTAATGATGTAAAGTGCTTAACATTATACTTCTGCCACTTGAAACAGAGATAAGCTTTGATAACTGACTACTTGATTTAAAAAAAGCCCAGAAGACAGATGCCTATGTGCAAGGTACATCATCAGCACATTGGTCTGCTCCCTACTTACTAACAAAAAAATGCTCTAAACTCACTTCAAGCAATTACGCCTTTGACTAACCAAACCCAAATCCCATTTTTGCTTCTTTTTATTATACCAATTTCAGAGAGCTACTAAAACTTGCATTTATTTATTTCCACATGAGCAATAACAAGTTCAAATGAGGAAAGCCAGATTCAGTATAGATAATTATTTAAATTAGTGGGATAAAGAAGCCTTTGAGGAAAAAGCTTTGATGATTTCAATTAATTTATGATACACAACTGTGAAAGTAAGAAAGTGACTTCTCTAGTTAAACTATAGTAAAAATGTTTTCTGACAATGTAACAGAGATGTATGGCCATAAACAACAACAAAAAGAGAAAACACCCCAAACCAAATGCACATACTTAGAAGAAACCTAGAGAAAGAGATGTACTCAAGCTTCTCTACCTAAACATTAGAAAAGCTACCAGAATATTTTGTAATGTCAACTCAATAATAGGTGGCTGCTAGAGATTATAATCTGCTTTATCAAAGAAAAAGACATCTTTTCTGAATAAGGAAAGCATCAAACACCTTCTCAAAATCTCTTTGGAAGAAAGGATGCACTTGAGGTCAGGCAAAATCTTGGTGTTAACTCCTGTAAGTGCACGTAAGTAGAATTTTACACTAATTGATAAAATTGGTGCTTCAGTTAATATTCCTCTTAAAAATGCAGCCATGATTCAAAGGAAGCTGTTTTTTCACCTAATTAACTTGCAGAATTCCAAGAAGTCTCACAGCATTTCCTTTGGCTCCTGAAAGAGTTATTTTAGTGGCTGCACTTTGTTATTGCCTGTAACAAACTATAGCAGAAAACCTTAGCTGCACCTTTTGATCAGCACATGCTTAATTTATTCCAAAGACTGGTACTATCACTAACCAAGTAGGAGGCAGCTATTTTTATTTTTTTTCAGGCTACCTAAGAGCAACTTTCTTACAAAAATATGTCAGTAAATCAGGAAATAAAAATATGTGCTAGATTACCAAATATTCTGCAATTAAGAAACAAAATAGCAAGTTTTGCTATAATAGAGATCATACCTACTGCACATACTGCATTTAAATTAGATTGAATCCTTCTTTCAAGTTGCTTTTGTGTTGAAACACAGAGGCTTATCTTCAGGCTTCTTTCTTCTCTTCCTTTCTTTCTTTTGTGGGTTTGTTGGTGCTTCATGATGGATTTGTTTGTGATGTCCACTCAATTGATGTCTGGTTTTGAATACCTGACCTCAGAATGAAGACAAAAGGGTGGTAGCAGTTCTATAATTTTCCACATGCTCCTTCAACTCCTCTCTGGATTGCCATTTACGAAAAAAACTAAGTAAACTAATTCAAAAAGAAACCCAAAATATACTACTACCAATATTTTATAATACCATCAGTGATGGAAAGACTTAAAAATCTGAGATATGAAACTTTCAGGTGATGAAAGACAAAGTTGTAGAGAAAATAAACCTTGCTCCTCATTCTGTGCTTGTGAAACACACATAAAAAAGAGCTTCTCAAGAAAAGTCATTTGTTTGAGTTGGTTTTTGTTTGTTCATTTGTTGTGTTGTTTGGGGTTGTTTTAACCTGTAGGGCAAAATTAGATGCAAGTTAAAGATAAGCAATTTTGAGGGAAGAACCGCTCTGTTTTATTTTTGTGTGTACTGCAAATACAATGAAGAGGCAAGTGATTTACAGAAATGCTTAACTGCCATTCACACACGTCTTGCAAGTACAGATTATCATTATTGGATGCACACTTGCATTATGAAATTGCTAAACAGCTGCTCAGCACAACGAACGATAAAAACAAAATTAGGTAAGCACAAATTATAGACATAAAAATGACAGCATTTGAAAAGTTACTACTGCATTTGACACACTTGCCATGACAACAAATAACCCTTTCTTTTTAAAAGTGACAATGCAGGAAGGAGAAACATGACTGCCAGGTTTCTCATTTGACCTGAATCACTTTGTTTTACCAGGTTACAATGTAAAAGCTTTATCCTACAGTGCACATTTCTAACATTCCTGTCCTTTCTAAGTTTCCTCAGGTAAACTTCCAGTGATCACAATACATGTAGATAAAGAACAACCAACCTTTTTACATAATACAGCTACCATGCTACAAGGAATTGACTTAATTTATTATGTTATGAATAACCAAAAATTGTTAAAATAACATAAAATGCTAATTATGTTGTTAAGACTAATACTAAGATCAGTGAAATGTCAAACCAAGATATAACCTTAAGAAGTACAGTGCTGCATACACTTTTAAATTGTAAGATTAGGGGGAAAATGCCCATTACGTGATTGAGAAGATACCCAGTGTTTGTTTCAGAGTAAATGAAATACTTTCAACCATTCAAGTATCATTTGGCACAGAATAACTTAATTTGACTCTTTTTTTTTTGGTCCTGACATAGTTTGTATACTACTGCTTTTGGATAGCAACAAACTACCAAAAATTGTCCTTTCACCACCCTCCCAAAAGCTTACAAATAAGATATAAAAGCTAATGTTAATTATTATATAAATAAATCAATCTCAAAATCGTTGTACCAACCCTGAAGATAATTTGTAAAAAGCAGAACTTGATCATGTGAGACATTTCAGCAGACTCCTGTTTATGGAAAGAAAAATTTAAAGACTTTTTTTCCTCACCCAGTGTCACCAAGCCTTATTTATTAAATTGCTCATTCCTTTTAATGTGATGTCACAGCAAGCATTAGATTACAAATACTGCTGGATTCTGGAGTCTGTAGTGACTAAGAGAAAAGGGAGAAAAAATTGCCAATTTTGTGGCCACGCACAGATTAAAAAATATTTAAGAATCTTACTGCTTTTTTCACTTGCTGTATTCAAGCATAAATAAACACTTACCTGACTCTCCAATTCAGTGTACACCAGCGTGGCTCAGTCAAGAAACCACCAACACATGTAAGGATGTTGTGATGGAGCTGAAGCCAGTAACTCTAAAGGATGTAAGGAAGAAATACGTGAACTTTTATATAGCCACATACTATATGGCACATACATGATGTGTAGCAATGTAGAACCTAGTAACTCAGAACATACAGCAGTACATAGTGCTAAAGAAGACAGCATTTCTGGTCATTTAGTATATTAAGGTAATTTCCCAACATATTTCAACATAAAACAAAATTTGTATAAAAAAACTCAAACAAAGCAACCTCATTAAAGTTGCTAAGACAAGAAATAAAAATTAGATATTGCCAAAATCAAAGTTGCCTTGGTAACCTTAATGTCATTGTTTTTTGTGTATCTACTCTGCTCTCTAAAGAATAAAGCACGGCTAANNNTTTTTTTGGTTTTTTTTTGTTTTGTTTTGATGGTTTTGCTTTCTTTTCAACATTCGACAAGTTTTAGGTTTCAATTTGGGAATCAAAATACCTAAGAAGTTAAAACATTAATGTCAGGTTTCACAAGGGGGAAGTATATATATGTATATACATACACACACCAAAACCCTCTGATGCTTGAACTAATTGTCATTCGAGTAATGGCAGCAATAGTAAAGAGAAGTGATTGTGGCACCCTGTTAATTTAATGCTGGTTCACATGTCTGGGACTAAATCCTTCAGTCCACTTCAGACCAAACTGTGGCCCAAGTTATTCTCATTTTCTGATACTCCCCATTATTTTACTATTTTCCCACTTTGCCATGACCCATTATCACTTTTCCTAACATGCCAAATTCTGCTTAAGTTCATCTCCTCATCTCATCCTTATCTCTGGCAACAGCTCACAGGTTTTCCAGCCCCACTAGTGTTCACTATTCAATGTCTTTCATATGCTGTCTACAAAAGAATGAAAAACCTTTGCAAGCCAGGTGCTAAAGGAAACTGGCAAGTTTTCCTAGTTCCTGTCCCTGCCTCCCTAAAACAGTCTGTCACAATTAGCTCCCTGCAGTAAGGTATTGTCATTGTTCACTGCATTTTTCAGAGACATTAAAAAGGCCAAACCTCAACAGATTTTTCCATCAGGAGTGTGGGCTTTCAGCTGTTTTAACAGAAGACACCTCCTGAAAAATGCTTATATATTTCCTTCAAGCCATGGACTATTAGGGCTTTTTAAATAAAAGGTATCCACAGTCTTGCAGGTTCCACTTGAAAACATTATTGACAGAAAGTTTTCCCCATATACCTTCTAGAAAATTGGCTGAATCATTTTGGTTGATTTGCACATCATTAAATGTCCAAAAAGAAATCAGAAGGAGACTAAACCCTTGGGTCAAAATAGATCTAAACCGAATATTGAACCTGGATGGTCATCATGAAGAGTATAACAATTCCAGTGTTACTCCAGTCAAGTTCACACTAAGTTAAAGCCAGAAAAGCTTCAGACATGAAGCATCCTTCAGCGTTGACATTCTCAGCAGTATAGTGTCCCCAGTCCCAGTTTAGCAACACAACAAACAACAACATGATAAGGTAATAGACTCTTTCTGTATGAAGCAAGGATCTCTACCTCTTGCAGATGGGAATAAAGCTTCACTGAGATGAAGCAACACTTGACAAAGGAAGATAGACTTGCTGCTACTAACTTAACAAGGCAGAATTTCCCTTTAAACTAGCTAGTTATCCAACCAAGCAATTACCAATTGCTAAAATGAGCCCATCAGAAACCCAAATCAACCTAAGGAGTATTCAAAACCCAAGCATCTCATCATGTCCTGCCATCCAGATTTCCTGCACTGAATGTTGCCTTCTTTTCTCCTCTACCTACGTAAGAGCTGCTCAGCTGCAAGTTCAATGCAGCTGCCACATCCCAGCCCACTTACTGCCTTGGAAAGATAGGGATCCTTGCCGAGTGCCTCCAAGCAAACTCTTAAGAAGTGCCTCATCCTTCCTCCCTGCCCTTCAATCCACTGTTTTAATCTATCTTAATGAGTTTCAAAGCCTTCTTCCATCAATTAAAACAAATCTACTTGTACGTTCACTTGTATTAAGCAAATATTTAGCACTGAAAGAGAAAAAAAAAAGAAAAATAATCGCAAAAAAATCTCACATCTTGCATTCAGTACAATTAGAAACAGTACCTGTGCTTGCACAGATGGTTGCAGACCTTGTTCCATTCCTTAGCTGTATTAAAAGCCACGGTTTGTTAGAGTAGCTTAAAACCAGAGCAAATGCATTAATTTAAAATAGAAGAAAGACATTTATCTACATTAAAGTTATTAACATAAATGTTCAAACTTAACTATTATGTAGTTTTAAAGTATTTTGTGGTTATTTAGGCAATATGAGGCCAAATTTGGGTGAGATGCACAGCATTTAAGAAGAAAGAGCAATTATTGCTTATGAAGACATAATTTGAGCATGGGGACTCCTGGCAGCAAATCCAAGGTCAGCTCAGCTCTAAGAATGCTTAGTGCACTTGCAAAACAGAACAAAAACCAAAACATGATAACAAGGAGCTTTCAAAGATTTCAAACCACAATTAAAAATGAGTTAGCAAAATACGCACTTGCAGTGGAGTTGTTCTGTTGTGAATTATGGAGCATATGAAATATATTGAAGGAACAGAAACTTCAGAATACCCAAGCTTCAAAGGATTATTTTAGTGGCAGACAAAACACACTTTACCTGGCTTTTTCTTCTAAGCACATCTGCTGACAGTCTAAATTTGGTCTGGAGAAAGCAGTGGTAGGAGGTTGCAGGCTTTGCACAGAGGATTTCCGTCTAAAGGGAAATGCATTTCAAAAATGAAACCTTTCTTGTAAAGGTTTAAATATAACTCAACTTCACAGCAACTTCTGAACTGTTTCTTTAAGATTTAAGATCCAATTTGTACATTGTTTTCCACTAACCAGTTAGGCTTTCAGGTAGGTTAAAAGCTACAACAAGCATATCGGGTGAAATAACATTAGCAATTACAGTGAGAACTTGACACTAAGTTAAACACAACCTTAGTGCTAAGAAGCTGTGTTTAAAACTATTTCAAAAACCATCCCCACAGCCAGCAGGAAGGCTCTCATTGTATCAGCTCCGCAAGCACAATAAATCAGCAGACAACAGTTCCCTGTAATTTTACAGTAAAGCTTCCTTAAATGGAATGAAACCTCTGAAAAACATTAGCAAGTTGAAATTTCTCAGTTTCTTTATTGTTTCTTCTGCACCTCAAAAATGTACAGAAATTAACATGGTGTTAAATATTTAGAAAGGTTTCCTTTGCTCACATTTATCACAAAAATGTAAGCAATATTCAGAAAAAAATATAAAATATTTACAATTCCACAACACTACCAAGAGCTTAAAAAATTGTTAAGTATTTAACCTATTAAATTTTCCACTAGGAAGCTAAACTTACGTAAACTTTCTCCATGTTAACATAACAACGAATAGCAAGTTTTAAACTTCAAAATTCATCGCCCCCAGACATAATGCAAATTGTCAAAAGAGCATCTCAGAAAACCCAGTCCCAGGTTTTCTCACTACAGTTGTAAGATGAATCCACACACCTCCCACCCAAAAGGAATGAAGTTACTCATTCAAGAGACAATTTATAATTTGCTAATAAAAAGCAGCTCTCCTTTCACTTAAAAAACCAACAGTTTGTATAAGCACTCATAAATTTTTTCACTGCTGTAGTCGTCTCTGTTTTGAAATACTGTGAATTTCAATTGTCTTTCCATGTGCTTTCCTTCCCACCCCCTTAGAGAAAAAGTTCTACTGGACTGCAGTCTTGTTCTTGGCTTACAGTCACAATTAAGGGGATACTGTAAGTCATTGTGAAGCAAATAAAAAACCTGTTTTGCTTTTAGTTCTAAAAATTACCATTTTCTCAATTACTTTTCCTCCAGAAATTCTGCTATAACCTTTTTAAAAATTCTATCTCCTGCCCTGTCAAGCAGTAAAAACCCCAGAACAAGCCCGTGTATCCCAAAGACAACAAAGGCATCAAAACTGGGCAGCATAACATGCAATACAATCTAAACCTTTCCATCAAAACCCTTCATAATCTGATCTAAACCCTACATCATGACACAGATGCCTGGCTACAACCACAGGATGCCCTGTCATTGCTTCACATTCCTAACCTTGCCTGTTTCTTTTCCTGCCCACTGCCACAAACCCCAGTGCACACCCGTGAGCCATCACCCTGTTTCACAATCACCTGTTCTTTCACTTGGCCATACTGAGCAATCAGAACCAGAGCAGTAGTTCAACCCATGAAGCAAGAATTTGGTTTATATCCCAGAAGGAGCCAGGGAAACCTTGCTAAAAACAATTCATCACTGCAACCACCTGCAATACTGAGTGGTTAAAACAGAAAAATGCCCAGACTACCTTTGAACACTATCACTCAAGATTTTTACCTACAGACATGAAGGTGAGCACTAAATGCATAGTTTTACGGAGAGCAAAGCACTTGAAATTACTAACAGAAGCATTATTTAAGCAATGAGGAAAAAAGTGTAATTGGTACAAAAGTGACATTTGTAGTCAATGGAAAGGGGAACAGAACTAGAATACTGGAACAACATCCTTTTGTGATTTAGAAGACAGATTATGCTAGTCAAGGTCTTTCATTTTTAAATGGAGATATATTTAGCTATTAGAAATGTCACCAAATGTAGAGCTAAAAGGCATTCACCTAGATAGAAGTACCTTCATAGTAATGTTAAGAGTCATTAAAAAGCTACTAACATTGCAATTGTTGGAATACGATCATCAACTACTCATAGAAATATTCATAATCGAAAACATGAAATAAGACAGGATTTTGCAGAATGAACATCATCAAAATGTGAACGTTTACAACACCTTTTTAGAATTTTTACAGTTCTTACATTTTCTTTGCTCAAACCAGCATGAAGAAGTTTTACAGTAGCTACTGATGATAGCATTTACAGTTCATACTGAAAGGCTCCAACACATTTTGCATTGGCCAAACAAAGTTATTTGCAGCAATAAGTTTAAGCTGAGGAGGCAACTGGATGAGAGTGAAAAATAAAACCTGACTTACTGGTAAATCACTGTGTGGGCACGTAACCATATCCTGATAATGCCAAGCAAGCTACACGACGATTGCTTATCTGCTCAGTTTCAGATGATGTGCACTGAGACGAGGTTTCCTCTGATGGCTGTTTCTGTGCACTTTCCAGGCACTTTATAAAGTGACATAAAAGCCCTTTCACAGATGAAGGACTAGTAGATTCCTTTATGTGTGATTTTCCATTAAGATCCATTCAGTCACGTGACAATAAACACATTTAAAGCCATGATCCACATCATGACCCTTTAAACGGATTTTCTCAGCATCTTTCAGCTCTAGTGCTACATTCCACACATTCAGAAATGCTGCTTTATCTCAGAACCCAGCTTTAAGGTACAAGCATCTTCCACAGGGTGAGTTGAGCCTTTAGATCCAGCTTTCAGCTTATTTTCCTATGATGTTTACACCTTGATTTGAGCCTTAGGGGTTTTTCATTTCCCCAGCAAATGTCTGGGCTCTAACACTGGAAATGTGACAGATGCTAAGAGGCATAGACTGGGTTTATCTGTCCTTTCTCTTGGAATATGGAAGAGAAGTCAGCACTGCAGAGTTCTTCAAGTTGAAAATAAACTGCTACTTCTCCAAACAAGGTGGAAATTTCACAGGAGTGAGACACATGAGGATTATGCTTGGGCTCATATCACAACAGCAAGGACTCTTATTTTAAGGCATCTGATACACAGACAACAAGAGTAATTTTTTGAAAGATTTTCTTTGTTTTCATTCTTTTCATCTCCAATGCTATATAATTCATTTTTACCTTGGTCCATTTTAGGGCAGCCTGAAATTCGACACACCATATCAGTTTCACACATTTGAGCTAGGTGTATCCTGATCTTACTTTCGATCCTGCTTGTGAAATGGCAGAGCTTGCACCTATATATCTCCATGAGAAATATTTCCACCAGACCAGGCAATCTGGGCTCCAAAATCATCAAGCAGAGCAGCACACAGCTGGGACATTGTGATGTCCTCATGGTGATGTGTGGGTTCATTGACAGAACAGTATTTGACATCAGTATTTGTAGTTAAATTTGTTAATTTTCCAGAGTTGCAGTTGGTTAGAACATGGTGCTGGTAACACCAAGGTGGCGGGTGCAATCCCCATATGGCACATTTACTTAAGAGCTGGACTCGAGGATCCTGGTGGATCCCTTCCAACTCAGAACAGTCTGTGAAACTGTGAAAAGACAATAAACAAAAGAGTTAAATCCACTTCATGATTTCGAGCGTCTTATCCAAAGTCTGGGGAGCACTGACATCCAGATTCAGATTCCAGCCCTAGGGATGTCTGCAGACTTTATGAGTACCTGAAAGAAGTGAGGGTCCTGCATGAGAAAAATGATGCCATAAACGACTGCTCAAATCACCTGTTGAAATTAAAAATTAAATACAGGTTAGCAACGTTACAGCATTTCTGTGTTAAGTTTATAACAGCTTCTGTTAGCAGACAGGCAGCAGTGATTTTAAACCTAACACTCATTTTAAAAGGAGAGAACGCCGGTGAACGCTCCAGTCCAGGAGCTACGACAGCGCACGCAGACCCAGCCCCGAACCCCACCGACCCTTTCCCCGCAGCCAGACCGAGCCTGGAAAGGCAAATTAAGCGGAGCAATGCCTTTCAACAGGACCACAGAATTACAGAACGGCTTGCGTTGGAGGAGACCTTAGCCGGTTCCAAGCCCCTGCCATGCGCAGGGATACCCTTCCACTGGACCAGGCTGCTCAGAGCTCCGGCCAAAGAACGCTCCCAAGGATGGGGCACCCACAGCTTCTCTGGGAAACCCGTCTCAGGGCCCTCACGGCGAAGAGCTCCCTCCCCATACCTCATCCAACCCCGGATCCATCCCGGCCGAATCCGTTCCCGCCGCCACCGCCTCCAGACGAGGGGGCGGAGCCTCCGCCGCGCTCCCGGCCGCGCGCGCGGGGTTCACTTCCGGCCCCGCGTCTCCCCCCGCCCCCTCCCAGCGGCGGCG
>WEZZ01006582.1:31756-42089 GCA_013400585.1 Chloropsis cyanopogon
GGGCCAGCGGGTGCCGCGGGGCTGCCCTGGGGCCGCCGAGCCGCTGCCCGCCTTGCGGCCAGCCCTCCTCCCTCCTTCCCCCGGGCCCGGCCGCTCTCGCGGTATAGAAAGTGCCCGTGCTGGTGGAAGCAGAAAGTGATTTGTTGCCGCCAGCCCCTCCTTCCAGCCCTCGACATGACTGGCAAGTCCCGGCTCCCGTTGGGAAGCGAAGATCGAGCTGCCGCCTCCCTGCCTGAACGGGGCTCCCGGGCGTGCGTTTTCCAGGCACCCCGGTTCGTGCCGTGGGGTTTGGGTTTGTCCACACTCAGGAGCTCGTGAACACAATCTTCGAGAAATTCTGCTGGGAGTTAGCGATCTAATGCTTGCTCTGTCTCTCCTCTTTACTACATCAATATTTTAGCCGTATGAACTGATTTCTGTGTCTTTTTCTCCTTAAAGAGTTTTGGTTTGGGGCTTGATTTTGTTGTTTATCTTGGGAGTAGAAAACAGGTGAGGGAAAGCAGTGGGAGTACCTGTGGGCCATGTAAAACACGGGCACATGAAGAATAGCGTTTAGGGTTGTAGAGAGACAGTTCAGTAATAAGCTAGAAGCTGGTGATAACAACCCTGTATGAAGGAGAAGATGGGTGAATTCACTGCACATCCTTATGAACTTCCTGTAATTCTTCTCCTTGAATTCAAAAATAGGAAAAAGTAGGGCTGTAACAAGTTCATGTCACAGTTCCTCTCTATTTAAAGCCATTAGCACCTAAACCTGTAGACATGCCCCATCACCTTCTGAAATATTCTTGAAAGGTTTTTTCCATCAATGTCAGTGTACCTCTGAAGCGTTTAATGGAAGTAGAAGTTTATTCACAGTTTAATGAAATTACCTGAAATAAATGTATCCCTGTACATGAAGAAAACCTGAACCATTTCTTGCATATTAATGACCCTAATGTTATTGTTGAGTTGCAAAGACAGCTGGCAGTTATGTTGGCAGCCTGTAGTGGCCTGAGATGCTGCTGGGGTGATGTGTCTCATCTGGCACCTTAGCTACCAGCTGGCTTTTCCAGAATTTAAGATGAGGTTATTACATAACTCCAAACTACATACAATAGCGAAATAACTTCCTTAAAGATTTTGGTGTCACTTTCTGCTGTTAAGAGAAGGAAGATTTACCTGGAACAGCTTGAACAGATGTGATTTGTATTGTATTTAATATTTTTAAAATGTCTTGAAGTACCTTTAATGTGCTAACTGGGGACTTAGACAGCATCCTGTAGCCAACTAAAATAAATTTTGAAAGGCACATAGTTCCCTTAAAATTCTCCTTGTCACATTTCCCCCATTACATCACAGATAGACTTGCTCAGGATGGCAAATCCAATTTGAAGAAGTTTTGCATTTAATACTTCTTCTTTTTTTTAAATTTTTTTTAATGCCAAGTTCAAGATAAAAAAAGTTCTTTTTAAGCCAGTTTTTCTTCTTTTGTTCTGATATTCTCTTATCATAATGGTGTGGAATGTCAGGAGGTAGCAATTAAGAAAAACACATTTCCGTATGCCTTGAATAAGTAGAAATGGTAATAAAAACATAAAAGACAAGCAGCATTCTGAGTAAAGTCTCTGAATATTTTATATTCTTAACTCAAACAGTTTGCTCCTTTCAAAAGTTCATCATTTCATACCACTAAAGTTTTAACAAATAATTTTAGCAGAATTTTAGTGTGCTTTGCAGAAAACTCAGCTTTATTTACTAATACAAGAATTTGCCTTAAGCAGGAGAGAGTAAATGTGCACTGCTTGAAGATCCTGTCCTTAATTAGGAAGACACTAATCAAATTCATAGTGAGGTGCTGTCCTTTGGTCTGGCTTAGAATATCTCTGATGCATTTATTGGATCAGATTATTGAGCATACTCGTCAGAAACAGCTCTCATGTGAAACCAGTAGAGTTCAAAAGATAATTTCTGCATTTCTGTGTACATTTACCCCCTGCTCCTGACTGTCATGTTTGGGGGATTTCTTTTCACTTAATGACACTTAGTATACAGCAAGGAGCTATCTTTAGATAGGGTGATGTGTAGAAAGGTGAGCTCTGGCATGTGTAATATTATTTCAGAAGGCAAATGCCTCTGTTACCACAGACAGTAACTTAATTGATGTTCTGAAGGAGATGAGGAGGTATTTGCTGAACACTGTAAAACTCCCTATAGCTAAGCCAGTTTCAGTGGCTGTGGACAATAATACAAGGAAACATGTACCATCAGGACTGAAATTTATGTTTTTTGAAGTTACTGTTTGGAGAAATTATAGTTAATTGAAAATACTCTTTTTAGGAGAAACACTATATCTTATTATTTTAATAACCTGCTGAAGACTTATTTTCAGCTGTTTTGGTCATTGGCGCTTTACAGGTGTCAAGATTACCACATTTTTTGAAGCTACTAATCTGCTGCATATTATCAGAAAGCTGCTCTGAAATTAGGCTTCCTTAATTTATCCTGTTCCTCAATAGTGTTCCCTGTATTGCATTTTGTAAAATTGTAAAAGTTGCAGCTGAGAGAGTTAGTCAGCTCCTCATGAGATTTTGCAGGAAGGTTTCGTAAGGTGCTCAGCATCATACTTTGAAACAAATTTTGATCTTTGGAGGACAACTGTGTTCTGCCACTTGAAAATACTTGTAAAAGGCATAGCTTGGGTTAGGCATTGGAGTAGAGCAGAAAGTGACACGGATGATGATGGACTGACAAATATTCAGCACTGTGTGTGCTGTTAACAGATAGGTCAGAACTGAATGCAAAGGCGTAAGCATTGATTCCATCCAGACGTTTGGTTTTGTCAGTGCATTTGCTGTCTGTTCCGTCTGTACTATTTCTTTCTGCAGCTGTAGGTGGCTGTTCCTGAGGAATTGTATCTACTGTTATAACTTGCTTAAAGTAGTGGTGCATTTTTAATTCTCCCAAAGGTAGGTAAATAAATGCCAGTTAGTTTCTATCATAAAAGGGTGTCTGTTTAACATGAGATGAGGGATTACAGTGAGTTTATAGTACTGATCTCTTTATTTTTTGCAGGGTTGAGGATGCTGAGGCATCCGAGAAAAGTGTGAATGAAGAAAATGGGGAAGTGTCAGAGGCAGACCAACCTCAGAGCAAGCACAGCCGACACAAAAAAAAGAAACACAAACACCGAAGTAAACATAAGAAACATAAACATTCTTCAGAAGATGACAAGGACAAAAAACACAAACACAGACACAAACATAAGAAACATAAATGGAAAGAGGTGGCTGATGCCTCTGACAAAGAAGATGGACCAGCTAAAAGAACTAAAATTGATTTTTTGGCTCCTCTGGAAGACTTAGAGAAACAAAGAGCATTGCTAAAAGCTGAACTTGAAAATGAATTAATGGAAGGAAAAGTCCAGTCTGGGATGGGATTAATATTACAAGGTTATGAGTCAGGATCTGAAGAAGAGGGGGAGATTAATGAAAAAGCACGAAATGGAACAAGACCTACCACGAAATCAAACACTAAGGGGAAATTAGAACCCGTGGACAATAAAACTAGTTCCAAGAAAGCAAGTAAGAGTGAATCAAAAGAAAGGACTAGGCATAGATCTGACAAAAAGAAAGCCAAGGGAGGAGTTGATGGAGTCAAAGAGAAGACTACTAGAAGCAAGTCAAAAGAAAGGAGGAAATCCAAAAGTCCTCATAAGAGGAGTAAGTCTCAAGATCAGACAAGGAAATCTAGGTCTCCAATACTTAAGAGGAGATCTCAGGAGAAAAACAGAAAGTCTAAGTCTCCTCCAGAGGACAGAAATAAGGCTGATGATAAAAGTAAATCAAGAGACCGCAGAAAGTCTCCAGTTGTAAATGAAAGCAAAAGCAGAGATCGTGGTAGAAAATCTAAATCTCCAGCAGAACTAAGAAGCAAATCCAAAGATAGAAGATCACGGTCCAAAGATAGAAAATCTAGGAGATCAGAGACTGACAAAGAAAAAAAGCCAATTAAATCTCCTTCTAAAGATGCTTCTTCAGGGAAAGAAAACAGGTCCCCTAGACGACCTGGCCGTAGCCCAAAAGGGAGAAGCTTATCTCCCAAACAGCGTGAAAAGTCAAGAAGAAGCAGATCCCCTCTCTTCAACGATCGTAGATCTAAACAGAGTAGATCCCCCTCTCGGACCCGGTCTCCAGTTAGAAGAGTGAGGAGTAGGTCTGCAGAAAGGAAACGAAGAGAGTCAGAAAGGAGGCGTCTTTCTTCTCCCAGGTAACTTAGAGGTGTCACGAGCCATCACAAAAATACATTGCAGGATGAACCATTTTCTAGTTTGGAGTTTATCTCCTCATTTTGTTCAGAAAATAGGTATTAAAAAAGGTAATCAGATTGTCCATTATATCATGAGCTTACTTTATGTGTATTCAGTTTTTTTAAAAGACTGTTCTTCCCAGCTCTCAGATATGCAAATTCATCTTGTGGTTGTTAAAGTGCAAAGTTATTTGCTGCTCACACCCTTACTGGGAGACCTGTGTTCTCCTTTTTATCGCTGGTTGGATTCAGAATTTGGCTTTTACTTTGTTTCTTTGTCAGTAGTTCTGTTGCTTTCTGAAACTTCTGTGGAGTGAGAATCCTCTCACGTATTAGTTACGTATTAGTATTGGCTAAAAGTGGGTAATGGTCCCCTTTCCCCTCAAAAAAAGCCCTAACGATAGATACAGTATATGTGAATGTAATGTTGCTTTGTTATCGGACTGCCATATGTAATTATTGTATTCTGCATACACTTAAAGGAGAAGGATGGATGTCGGCATATTGTATTGGTGCAGTCTTGGCATTTTCTTAAAAAGACAGATTTAGCCCATGAAATCAGTTACCTTGAATTTGAAAGCTAGTAATGCCTGGGTGGCAAGTTTCCAAGAAGAGAACAATATAAGTGTATCCATTTTCATTAGCTGTAAGAAGTTTAAGAGTCCGAAGAGTTCAGCATTGGATAATAAATAATTTAAAACTTTGTATCAGGGGGTTTAGCTTCACCCATTCTGAGAACTAAGAAGTGTGAATTTAAAATGAATTGGAAGCACAAAGCTTAGTGAATAGGCACCTAAAAATGTGAAAGTTTCAGCCTGAATCACTGAAGGTTACTCTGGGTTCAGGTGTAGGGTATCTTCGGGTACTTCGGAGAGTGGTCCCAGTGATGCTAACGCGATCAAGCAAGTGCTGTAAATGCTACCAGTTTACCTGGCTGCTTTCTGGTGAGTCAGGAATGGGTCGGCCTAACCACTGAGTTTTTCTGGCATAGTAGTTGACTTTTCCTCTGCAACGTTTTGCATCTTTCAGTGTTCATTTTTCTTGACAGCTTGCATTGCAGCCAGCTTGAATTGGTTGTCTAGACACTTATTTCAAGTGATGCATGTGTCTAGAATTTTGCTGTCAGAGTCATACTTCTGGAGCTGCGTGGTGAGCAGCGTGTGAGTGGGGGACTACTAAAATATTTTCTACTGGAGGTGTTTGCAGATCAGCAGGAGTAATCTTTCCTTGTAAGACACCTGAATTATTTCCACCTGTGTTCAAATTTTAACTACTTGTAATTACTCAAACTGCCAGAGAATTTCAGGAACTATAATGAACAGTTTTAACAAAAAAAATCC
Organism: Chloropsis cyanopogon; assembly: GCA_013400585.1. Classification (NCBI taxonomy): domain Eukaryota; kingdom Metazoa; phylum Chordata; class Aves; order Passeriformes; family Irenidae; genus Chloropsis; species Chloropsis cyanopogon. The sequence goes on from WEZZ01006582.1 coordinate 37,384, forward strand.
CAGTAATTTCATTTTTCAAGTTTGTTTCCAGTGTGCTAATCTTGTAAGACACTTCTCAGGTCTTTGACTGGAGTTACTCATTATGTGATGTTACTATGAATTCTTAATCATCTTCCACTTTTTATCTCACCCCTGTGATCTCTGAACTAATTTATTTTTTATAACAGATATTTTGATTAGGTTTTGGCAGTACAATCGCTCTGTTAGTCAGGAAGCCTGGAACTTTTCATCTTGTGCCTTTTTATGTAATATTGTTCACAAGAACATAATATAAATTAATTGGGCTAAAGGTATTGGCCTACTCCAGCATTTGAGTACAGTAATTCCTTGTAGAAACTGCCAGTACTCTGCACATGCGTAAATTTTCCTTTTGCCTCACTGTTTACTATTTTGCATCAATTCTATATGTCTGACCATTGTCTGTAGTTAAGGTAATTGAAACTGATGTAGCAGTCTCAAAACAAATGAAAAAGGTCGCAGAATGGGTGGAATTAGTCTTTCAGACCTAAGATATTTTGTTCATTGATGAGATATAACACCTGTAATGAGTTGTTCCAACATGATTTAAAAAAAAAATCAAAAATAAGGAGCAGGAAAAAAATAGCGTAACAACAATTCCTTTGAAATAGGGTGCAATGATTTTCCAATTTCTAATGCAGCCTCATTAGAGTAGTTGTTAAATTTTTGATTTAAATTCTTTCCAGTTTTTCACTGACCTCTTGCTGTCATGCTGTTAAGCTTTTTAATCCCATCAAGGACTTCTTTTGCTTGAATAATAGTGAATCTGTTTAGGCAAGAATAAACAAATCTTGAATAGTGTATATACTATCAGACTTGAATTATTTTTTTAATTTGAGAAGGGATAGTTTAGATTTATTTAAGAATTCTGGTTTTCATCTGCTGTTTTAGAATGTCCGAAATGTTGAAGCCATGCAGTTGTAGTGCCCAAATTGAAACAGACATTTTTGTCACTGCAGTGAAGTAGCATGATCCTAAGCCTAAATTTCAATAGCGTGGTGGGAAGTTGGTGAAATAATCCTCAAGAATAAGATTTTGGGGTTTATGTATTATTTCAATACTGTTTCCGGTAAAAATAGAAACAGGCCACTATTTATGTAAGATCTAAACACAAGCTTTTTTTAAAAACATCTCTTAGCTTTGTGGTAGTAATTAATGAGCTGTTTCCAGACTTGTCCTGGGCTAGATCTTTGTATGGTCACACACTTCCCAGTGTGGGGAGAGACACGCAGGAAGGGCAGGCAGCTCTGCAGCCTACTTACCCATCCCTCCCTCGGCAGCCCATCTGGTGGTCCCTCACCTGCAGTAAGATTTTTCAAGTGAGTTTTTAGAGGGAATGGATTTTTTTGTTTTCAACTTGATCCTGATTTTTACTACCACTGTCTTCCTCTGTTTTAAGAACACGGACCAGGGATGACATTTTGTCTAGGCGTGAAAGATCCAAGGATGTCAGCCCACCCAGCAGATGGTCCCCATCCAGAAGAAGATCTCGGTCCCCCATTAGGAGGAGATCTCGAACACCCCTTCGACGTAGCCGATCTCCCAGAAGGCGGAGTAGATCTCCTCGGAGGAGGTAAAGACACCCTGTGGTTTTAAGTATATTTTGTAAGATACTGCAGGAAGAATAAGGATTGCTATCATATGTGTAAAAAGACTGTGCTATTCTTTTTTTGTCCATGTTAATATGTGCTAGCACAGTTAAATTAATTTTGTCCTCCATGAATTAAATTGTTTTATTACTTGGAATCATTGCATGTCTTTATGTTTTCTAAAAAGATTTTCCTTCTTTTCCTAAAAAAACCGAAACAACCCCCTGCCCCCGCCAAAATCCAAATCTCTTGTTCTTATCAAACAGGGATAGAGGCCGGAGAAGTAGATCTCGCCTTCGGAGGAGGTCCAGGTCACGTGGTGGCCATAGACGTCGGAGCAGAAGCAAAGTTAAAGAAGACAAATTTAAAGGTAGTCTTTCTGAGGGCATGAAAGCTGAACAGGAGTCTTCATCAGATGAAAAGTAAGACTATATTCCTAACTTACACTGATTGTTTATAACCTGCAATTCCATTGATACCAAGAATGAACTAACATTTGTCTTGATGGTGTAGTTTTTAGTTGTCACCTAAAACCATAATAATGTCTTTGTACTTGTGTCAAATTAGTGTTGTGAGAATCTGAAAAACTTTGGAATATGGAAAAAATACCAAGATCTGTTGGCTAGTGGGGCAGACCTGAGGAGAGACTATATCATTAGGTTTTTAAATTCAACTTGATCAGTATCTTGTGAAAACTTTTGGTCAGCTTACTAAAGCTTACTGCTTGAGTAAAATCTTTATTAGCTGACAGGATTAGCTGCTGTCCGCAGATTGTGTTTATATTTCCTGAACATCTGCCTATTCAATTGTCCAAGAGCACGCATTCTTAATCAAATTATTCAGGAAAAATGATGCTGCAGTGAAAAGGAACAAGGATTTTTTGTTTGTTTGCTGTCTTTTAGAAGAGGGCTGTTAATTGTTTGCAATTAAAAAAAGAATGCAGAAAGTCCCAATGAGATACCAAGAGATAAATTTTCTTTGTAAGGAAATGTAAATATATGCAGTGGGATTTAATACACCGTTGCTTTCTGAGTCACTTGAACAGCTATTGTTTAATATATTCTGTGCTTTATATGCCAAGCAACTGCACTTGGTAAAATTTAGTAGATAATTATATAGTTTATGAAGTTATATAAAAAAATCATATTTTTATAGTCTTGAAGACTTTGATTTGGAGGAAGAGGATGAAGAAGCAGAGATAAGACAAAGGAGATTACAACGGCAAGCAATTGTTCAGGTACATGGTTACAGGAACTAACTCTGTGTTTTTAGTGTAAAATGTCAGGGTAATGGAAGGCTCTTTGCCTATTGCTCCATTACAATAGTAATTCCTGCTGCTGTATTTTTCCCGTTAGTTCATTGTAAATGTTAGCCTCTCTTAAACTCTACACTTCCATTGTCACAGCATTGCTTTTAAAACTGAAGTGATTCGTCTGTGAGTCATTTTTTGCCACAGTTAAACGTTCTCTGATGGTCTTAAGACATGTTAAAAATGTTCTTCAGTTGTCTTCATCTGTAAGTTTTCTCTGTAGCTGTATGTTGATATAATAACGTCAGTGTAACAGTAAGTTACATATCTATTAACCTAACTGGTCAGTTAGTAGAAGTTGTCCTTGTCAATTTCCAAAATTCTGTAAAGCCACAGGCATGGGTTCCTCCCTAAAAGCACGTGTCAATTGCGTGCACTCCTTACTCCAGGTAACAGGGTAACAGCAATCACAGGTGTAAGGTGTGATCGAAACCCCTGAAAGAAGCTGTGGCCAGAGGGGTACATTGTACAGGATGAGTCAGCTGTCTCTTTTCAGAGGTGGGATTTGGCACACAATTAGAACATAGCAAGCAAAATGCTGTAGCATATTTATTTAGTATCAGGTACAAAATCACTGGCTTTAATGTACTGCTTATTTTAAATAGTACTAAAAATACTGTTCATGGTTTGAGTTTTATGCAAAGTCCATTGTAAAATCCTTCAGAACTATGACTGAACCAAACCATATAAATTCTTTTTAAAGACTGGTTACGCCTGATGTTGGTACAGGCCGGAAGCAAATTGCAGAGCTGAATTCCCTAAATGGAAAAACCTCTGCTTGTATTATTGAATAGTTCAACCTAGACAACTGAGTGGGAGCAGCATTTCTTCATCTTGATTTTTATATTTTGGGATAGGAAGTGAGAGCTGTATAATTTCATAGTACCTAAGGGTAACAAAAATTGTAAAGATGATGTTTGAAGTTTTTTAATGCTTCTGAAATTTTTCAACATTGAATAAATGAATAAATAGGATTTATAGTTCACATAAAAAACCTGAATCTAAAAACTACTTTTCTGCACCATAACACTAATAAAACTGGGAAATACTGAAAGGGTGGATATGAAAATTCTAAAATTGTAATAAGGTGTAACAGTGAGATTAAAAATTAAATTTCTTTTTAGAAATACAAAGGCCAGACAGAAGACAGTAACATATCTGTACCATCTGAACCAAGCAGCCCTCAGAGTAGTACACGTAGTCGCTCAAATTCTCCTGAGGACATCCTAGAAAGAGTTGCTGCTGATGTTAAGGAGTATGAACGGGAAAATGTGGACACATTTGAGGCATCAGTGAAAGCCAAGCACAACCTCATGACAGTTGAACAGAACAATGGTAAGATTCTGAAATCTCTCTAGTGCAATTTTTGAAAGCTCAGACGCTTGACTTAGTTTACTTACTTACTTCCAGACTAGGAAATAGATTGATTTTTTAGATAGAATTTGTGAGCATTTTTGCAATTATTATGGTACTTAAAACACAGCATTAAAATAAAGCTTCCTCATTAGGAAGGATAAAATGAGTGGAACATGTTGTCTATATTTCTAGTAACTCTTAACACAATTTGTGCTTTACATTTGCAAGAGCAAATAACGATGTCTGTCTGTACGGTTAAGAATTACCCTTCCAAATTTTTCTTTTCACTTAGACAAGTTGTTTTCTTAGAAGCTTAGTATAGTCCTAGATTTTATTTTGTGAGGGTTGGAAATTATGTTCATTTTATACCTTTTTTTAGTTAAAGCTACTGTGACAGAACGATATAGGTGGGTCTGTAGTAGTTTAGTGTTATT
>WEZZ01006587.1:0-11415 GCA_013400585.1 Chloropsis cyanopogon
TTTTTTGAGTAGAGTGAATGGTAGGACGGGAAGATAACTTTGAGACTTTGAGGAATGATTGCCTGCCAGAAGTTAACTCAAGATTTAGTATTTGACACAGCACAGCTGAGAAGAAAGAACAGGAGGCAACAGAAAAAAGGCAAAAAGGCAAAGAAAGACAATGAGGGGAACAAAATTCAGGGACAAAAAAAAAAAAAAAAAAGCAGCATGTACTCCTCCAGTTTCCTGTTTCCACTGAAAACATGGATTGTTTCCTTCTGTCTCATACTGGTGACAGATTGTGTAAAATGTATGTGGAGAGCTGGCTGGAACACAGCTCACAGGCTGCCAAGGACCAAATGTGTAACTATTTCAAAATGACAGCAACACAGCCATTAGATATTTGATGAGGAAGTCTTTTAAGTCATAGGTTTCAAATCCCCTTTTTAACAGGGGAAGTATTTTATATTAATTTTACTCATTGAGAAATATAAACAGAGTGAGAATTTGCTTATCCAAAGAATTGCAAGGTGCTACAGTCCAGAACACAGAAGAGAGCTCTCTTTTGTGAAACACTCAATGCTTGCAATTATACTGTTTCCCCCCCATAATGCAGTTGTGTAACATCTTCATATCAGTCTTCAAATTTGGAGGAAATTAAGGTTCATCATAGGAGACTGTCTGGTGGCAGTAAAAAAATGTAAAAAAAATCTCTCCCTCTTCCCCACTTGTGACATTTGGTCTGCACTGCTGTATTACTGCTTACTTACCCAGCTTGTTCCTGAGGCAGCATTCACATCAGGTCATACCAAAAATATATCCTTTGAATGCAGGAGGAATTGGAGTGGGTTATGTTCTACAAACTCCCACTGTTTTTATTGAGCTTGGCTACCTAATTAAAGATCAAGTCAACTTCCCGGTGTTGAGATTCAGGATGAAATCTACCACATGTAAGGATGATGAGCCTATCCAGCAAGGAAAATTGAAGACAAAAAAGGCAAAGCCGCTGAAAGGAAGGCAACTGGACAAAGTTTATGAAAGGCACACTCTCACTTGCTATGTGTGAGCTGCATAGTGTTAAAAACTAATCAACAGTGTGCATTTCAGACTGGGAGAACCAGTTCTCATTATGCTTTTGTCAGCTCTAGGAATAAGAAAGATGTGGTGTAAGCACTGGTGTGGATGCTGGAACTCAGGGATTCCAGTCCTGGTAATGAAAAAATATCACTGTGTGGGCAACTCAGCCCCTCTGCGGTTCTCTTTTTTCAGAACTGAAATGAGAATAGTATTTCCCACTCAAGAATGTGGAGGAAGATTAATTAATGTTTGAAAAGCCAGTCTGCAGTGGGAAGAGTTATGTAAGAGCTAAGTGTTTATTAATGATCACTCTTTTATAGAAACTACTTCTTATCAGAGTGATGCAGTAGATTAATAAAATGTGCTCTTACCTGGAAAATAAGAGGTTTAGGTGAATTCAGGAAGATTCAATCTGCTGGAGAAACCATGAAGTTCTGACTTAGCTTTCATTCTAGTGAAGTCTCACTGAAGCCAATGCTTCTTTTGCCTGACTAATATCATGACCCTTTTTTCCCCTGCAAAAGTCTAATTTGTTTGAAGAACAGGAAATCTCTGCAGTTTCAATTCATGGCATTGCTTCGGACTCTTTTATGACACAAAGTGAATTTGAAAAATGGAAAAATCTAGACACCAAGAACAAAGGCTGCTGGAACTGCAAATCTTTGGTCCTACAAAGGATCTGCTAGGATAATGCAAATCAATTTGCCTCAGTTCTGGTTATAAAGTGCTCCAAATCAATTTCTCACTACGCATGTTTGAGACTGCTGTCACCCTTGAAGGCCACCTGTAAGTCCTCACAATGAAAAGGACTCAGCTGCAGAATTACTACTGCCTCAGCTTATATCAATACTTGCTTTTTCCTGGTGAGCTGATACTTTATTGCTGAAGAAGGACAAGTCGGCAGACCCATATGATTTCCTATGTCATCCTTAACACTATAGGTAAAATCCCTGCAGGATCCTGTGAAGAATGGAGTAAACACCACCATTTTGGGACTTGCTGCAGGGAATGAAGCTTCCTTTTGTGCACTGATCACCTGATAGTGTTCTGGAAATAATTTGAGAGAAGTCTTTGTGCAGTATTGGTAATTCATAGCAATAGAATTATTTTTTTAGCATTCTTCTTCAAACGCATAAAAGTAAGTGGGATAGAGTAGGATACTTGATGAGCCGATCCAGCTCATCTAGCAGATGGTCAATCTGCTAGAAATGTAAATCTCTTTCTCCATTCTANCCGAGTGATGAGCCGATCCAGCTCATCTAGCAGATGGTCAATCTGCTAGAAATGTAAATCTCTTTCTCCATTCTAAGTAATGCTGCAACATTTATGTAATTAGAGGAGGTTACCATTCTAAAAGAATTTAAGCAGTGAGCTCTCTCTGGGTTGATGATTACTTAAGTGTTATGCTTTTCCACTATTCAAAACATGGGGAAAGTCATAAAGAACTGCTGATATCTTGTTGTTTTGACTCTTGTTCAGCATCTGTTCCACTGCTTGTCCTTTGCCCTGCAGGACCACAGAGAAGGAGAAGTAGTTTCCCTCTCCAGAATGCACTGGAAGAAAACAAGGATGGTACTAGAAGAGAGAGTCTGAACTGATATTTTGTGGAGCGCATGCATCTAACAACAGTCTAGTTCTTCAAAATGTCTGGCAATTGAGTTAGGTGTACATATGAAAAATTAAGGCAGATGCTTCAAATAATGGATGCATATCTATATGAGTATTTTATTTCTCTCAATATTCCCTCTTCCCTCCTGCAGGAGGTCTCATCTCTATATCAAGGCCATTCATAGACTTAAAAAATCTGTGACTGAGGACAGGACATATTGCACTTCAAAGAAACTTCTGTCTTGTTATGATGATTCTGTGATCATCACCTTGCACAATGAAGAAAAGTGGGATAAAAGTATCTAATATTCCAGATTACTCATACGTATCATGAGCTTGTTTTACATGTTTCTAATAAAGAAAAGCATTTTCCTTGAGGGAGTTTGTAAATCAGTTAGAAAAGATTAAGAATCAATGAAATCTATTATTTTAATAGGCTTTTATTTACAATTTTTTATAATCTATTCCAAAAGGTGGAACATCAGTTGGTGTTTTCTGAGAAGTAGCAGAAAGGAATAAAATTTTAAGTTTTATTTATATGTAAATGAATAAGTTGGATGAGGGGGGTTGTTTGGGTTTTTTTTTTAATTTTTTTAAAAATTTATTTGTGCAGTTTTTGACATTCCCAGACTCAGGTGTCTGGAGAATGGGAAGTATCTATATATGTTGCAGGATATATATTGGGGCCGACTTAAGGTTTTAGGAGTGGATGGTCACTTACCCCTTGGAGATCCTTTACATGGGAGTTTAAAAACAGGATTCTATTCTCTCTTCTGGCACCATTTCCTTTGGCCTTCTAACCAAGCTATGCAGGACAGACTGCTGGACATGACATTTATTTCTGTGTGAAATCCTTGAGGTTAATTAAGGTAATAAAGTGACTGAATATGTCTCTGGGATGAAAAACTTGCAAGAAAGGCACTACGCTTTTGGTCTTTGTTTTCTAATATTTTAAAATGGCAATATTTGTATTTGGTAGACAAAATAGCTGTATAAAAGAGAGTGAACATTGAGAGAATGCTTTGAAGATGAAAAGTGATAAATTTTTGAGATGATAACATTAATTAAAAACTTTACAGAAAATCAATTCATATGTAATGAATCTTACGATGTTGCCTGCCCTTGCTGTAAGCTCCCTGAGAAAGTGTAGACCTTTCATCACCCTGAGTTGTTTGATTCTATCCTTAATATCTGTTGACTTAATCCTAAAATAAATGAAAGTTCAGAAGCAGGATTCTCTGTCACACACTGTATTGTTCATTGGGATGCTGAATATGAAGTTTACCTGGGCAAATAAGTATCACTACCGCATGTATTTTTAGCAAGAAACTGTGGATGATTTCCATCTCCTTGTCTTATCTGGGAATCTGTGAATAAAGCAATTTATTAACCTTTTAGAGAAAGTATTTTAAAAAATCCCAGCTGTTTCCTTTTTTCAGAGATCAGTAATAAAGAAAATAATGTCCTTTCTTCTCAGTCTTTTTCCCATTGCTGTGCATTGTGTGGCACCACCACTGGAAATGACATTTCATTTAATTTTATGTGCAGTCTTGTTAGTAATCTTAGCAGAGAGGATTAGGGCTCTGTGATCTGCAGGGACTGAATGTGCACTTGCCTAGGCCTGTGGGAAGGACTGCTGGCAGCATGGTGGGAAGAAAGCTTGTTTGGAGACCTGCAGCTGCAGGGCTGCCCTCCGTCACCTTTCCCCAGTGCTGGCTGGAAGGGTTTTGGGCAGGTGCATGGAGTGCCATTCTCAGGGGAAAGGGAGCATTACTTGAGAGGATTCTGCTGTGGTTGTAGATCACACTGATGTTTCCATTCTCTCTTCCCCTCCCTCCTATTTCCTTTCCATGCAGTCTGTGGCAAGCGTTACAAGAACAGGCCTGGGCTGAGCTACCACTATGCTCACACCCACCTCGCCAGTGAAGAGGGTGATGAAGCCCGTGAGCAGGAGACCCGCTCTTCCCCTGTCCACCGAAATGAAAACCACAAACGTGAGTAGGATTTTCCCTTTGCCTTTGAGATCCTTTTCAGGGCTGTTACCTCCACCCTGTCTTTGCCTTGGGGAGGCTGGTGTTATTGCCTAGCTCAGTTGTGAGTGATTGGGACCTGGATGCTTGGAGCTAATCAGCCACAGCTCACACGGGTGCTGGCTCAGCTAGTCAGAAATTCATTTCAAACCTAGCATTATCTCTGCAGCAAGTCACTTTTCCATTACTGCTCCTGTGGGGAGGAGGTGGCAAGGAGAGGGGGGAAAAGAAGAGATGCCCAACCTGCCCATCATCAAGCAGCCTCCCAGTGGCTCTTAGTAAGGATGTCAGAGAAATACACACCCAGTAGTTTCAGGGGCTGCCTTTGTTTTGCCTTTAAATAAGAGATATTTGTCAATGTCTCAGTTTTTCAATATGAAAATAACAACATCTTTCTCCCTTATACCTTCACCTGCTACATAAACAGCTTACCCTCAACTTTGCCATAAGCTGCTTCTTAGTTGCAGTTTGACAAAAGTTTTGAAAACACGTCAGTACTGATCTGCAAGGAGGAGAGCAGGAACATGAAAGGAGACTGTGCCTCAATTTCCCACACTGGTACAGCGCTGAAAGAAATCTAAGTGGTCCGAATTTTTATGCGATGAATCACATATGCTCAGTGTGAGCATAAGGTCCATCACCCTATTTGACTGTCCTTTCTGTACTTCTTAGGCACAGAACAGGAAGTCAAGGATACTGTGTTCTATTGTTGATTTTTGCAAATTTCTAATTCCCTGTTTCTCAGTTTTACAGAATGCAATACTATGTGATGTTTGTGGTGACCTTGGGTTTTGTGTAGGTAGCTTTATTCACTTTCAAAAAGTTCTTTTGGATCAGCATATGATCTGTGTTATTTTAGTTCAAAGTAATAAAACAGTAAAATGCTTATAGAGAAAAATATGTAGGAAAACACTTTCTAATACCTTAAGAACTGCAAGAAATATGGAAGCAGGAAAACATTTTCTTTCTAAGCAGTATAATTGATAATTATCCCCAGGGAAGTGTGGGAGGGGGTTTCCGTCCTCCAAAGCATCTGCTACTAGCCACTGTCTGAGCTTGAAGGACTGTTTAGTGTGATCCCATTTGGCAAGCTCTATGTTTCTGTCACTTTTATGCTCCACCTTTTAGTTATTCACACGTTTTGTAGATTTGCAGTAAAAGTAATTTTGACTCCTCCAGCTGTTGATAAACTTGAGGTGTCGATGCACTAAGAGTGACTGCTTGGGCAGGCAGGGAAATGTCAGTGTTCAGCTAGTAGCTTTTGTTTACTTAGCATTTACATCAATTTTGGATTTTTGTTGGTTGGTTGTTTTTTTTCTGTGCCTGCAGTAGTCAGTAATAGTTGCATACCTGAGAGGAGTATTGCAAATCTGTATTGAATTAATATTGATAATGGTCTTGCAATAGATGCCCAAAAAAAGAAAGGTAGTGTCCCATACCCTGAATTCCGCTTGACATAGGTGCCAAGGGGTCTCAGTCCTTATGTCTCTGGTGTTTGGGAAATGATAGAAGTTAACAAGAAGAGCTAGAGGAGCTATGGTAAGGTTAGGAGCAGCTGACTTTGGCCCATGATAAAAAAGTTGCATCCTACACTGTGGGAAAGAGTAGCATGAGAGCTGCTTGGGCTTGTGTTCTCCCAGAGCATGTGGCAAAGGGAAGCTGCTGATGCACAGATCCACATGCAGGCAGAAATTTAGAACCATTGGGGTAAACCTCTCTGATGCCCAGATTCCTGCTTGGAAAGAATAACCAGCCAGAAGCCAGTGAGTTATGGGCAACAGCCATGCAAATGTGGAGATCAGCCTTGGGGAAAGTCCCAGATGCTGGAAGGTAACTGTCCCAAATGGCTGAGCTGTCACAGTGGCTGTTTGTTCCTTTTTTGCCTGTTTGTTTGTTTAGAGCCTTGAGCTCAGATCTTGCATCTTTGCTCTTCCATTTGGCGATATTTAATTTATGCTGCCATTTATCTTCCATGTGAATGCTAATTGTCCACATTGCTAATGTGCAGTCATTAAATAGTCCCTTTGTACAGGGGGATGGTGGGGAGCCAGAGCATCAGATCCTTCCTCTCCCCTAAGAACTGCTAGGCATGTGTTATGAATTAGATTTGACAGGTCTGCAGCATTGTAGGTCTCCAGCTTCAAGAGTCCTCTCTGCATGGGCTTGGGGGGTGGGGTAAGTGGGAGGGAGGGAAGGCAGGGGGATGTTAATCCAAAGAGCTAATCCACAACCCACTGAGCAGGAGGACCAGAGATATGGTGTAGAGTAGGATCTGGTTATTTGCTGAGCAGTGTGTCAGAGATACGAGCAGTCTGATTTAGAAAAGGCAAGGCAAATCAAACCAGCCACTTGGAATTTGTTGTGCCATGGGAGGTGAGCACTAGGTCAGTAAAGTTCAGGTGGGTGGCTGCAGCATGAACTTCCTTCCTTTGTACCCACATCTCCTCTACAGCTTCCACTCCTTGCAGAACCTGCAGTAACAGCAGCCCTGGTCATGCAGGAGGGAGCAGGGCTTCTGCAGGATCCAACTATTGATGCCCTAACTGGTGCCAGATCAAGACCTGAAAGCCTCTTATCTTTCTGCATATTCAGTCCCCTCTATTCCATGCACAGACCATTTAGAATAGGTCAGAAAATTATCCAGAGACTGGAAAAGAGATGTAGATAGGAGGAACCTGCCTAAAACTGAGAACCATTGAATAGGTGTTCATCAAAGATCTGGGACTGGCCCAAGTCCCATGTCTCACCTCCTTGGCACATCTCACTGTCCTTGACTGTGTAGAAGGTTTGTCTGTTTACATCTCTTTACATCTCTCTCTGTCCTTCTGTCCTTCCTTCTCACATATAGATTACCTGTTGCAACATGAAATACAGTTCAACAGTCAACACCCTAGCCTGTGTTCTGTTTGAGCTTTAGTGGCTTGCTCTTTATGCTTTATCTAGCCCTTTGACACAAATAAATAGACCATCCTCAGCATCTAGTCTTGCCTCTACTTATACAAACATTTATTTCTGACCTACTCTCTGATTCTTTTACCTTAGTATTGAACTGTGAAAAGGAAATTATAGAAAACCCTTTAAAAAGTCAACTTCCCATTTCCCCAAGTCCACTGAAAAAATAAATGATTCCCCACTATTTTCAGACTTTTTCTCTGCTGGCTTTTCCTCTACATGTTGGCACCGAGACCGTGAGATTTGTGAGCCCAGGGTGCATCCAATCCTTCCACAAAACACCTGCTGTTTTATTCCATCTCTCTTCATGGGTACAGGCCAGCTCTGGGGGCAGCTGGTGCTCACAAATTTTGAGGCACTTCTGGTATAGGAATTACGTTAGACTTCTATCTATTGAAATGTCTCTGTGAATGAGTGTACAAGTATAAATGCTCTTTCTTAATTCCTGGGAGAATAGGAGAGTGTGTCTATGTGGAGAAAAACTTCCTCTCCTTTAAAGGAGAAGAGTTTCCAGTGGCATTTTTTCTGTGTGAAATGTTGATTGCAGGTGGCTGTGCAGAAACAGCAACTGAACAAGATCTTATGCCCACAAGCACTTTGGCCACTGACAATCCTAAATGAAGTACACTGTGCTGAGTGCAGGTTGATCCATTGTGCAATACATGTAGGTAAGGAGGACGCATTCCTGTGCTCTCCTGCCCCTCTACTAGCTTAAGCATCTGCCCTGCAAAACCACCTGTGTACATTATTTCATGGCATCAGCCTGTTGTGCCCAGTTCCATCACAGATTTTATTATGTGGATAAATCTCTACTGGAAAGACCAGCCAAAGTTGTTTGTGTACTCTAAGCATAATTGGATACCCGGTCTCCAGAGATAAAAAATTAATGTGCTAACCTCAGTGTGCCTCCAAGCTGTCCTCCAGCTCCCCCACACAGTCATCTTTGAAACATTTTTATTTCCATCCAGGCAGGGGGCTGGCCATGAATAAATGACGAGAGTCAGCCCCTCAGTTGGAGACGAGCTGTTTGTTCCTCTCCACAAGCAGCATCAATTTGAAAAGCTACATCAGGCCTACTTTTTCCCTGCCTCAGTGCTGATCCTTGCTGGGGCCATGGTGGGAGCTACTTCTAAATGCAAGGATGCATCAATGCCCACCTTACAACAAGATACCCTGCAGCAGGTGCTTTTCAGTGAAAATATGTACATTACCTTGAGTTGACTTCTTAGTCATTTAATCTGTTTGGGTTTGTTATCTTCTCAGAGTTTGTTTTCATAAGGAAAAACACTCAAAATTCTAAAAGAAGCAGTAATGATTGGATAGTTTAAACTGTGTAAAGATTTCCCTTAAATCCTGTTTGCAGCTGTAAATTACTGAGACTTTTGTGCATGTATTTCGCAATGCTGAGTTTAAAAATAGCTCACTTGTTTAGAGTTATGGCATTGTGGAAAATCCCAAAATTGTCTCCTATGTAGAGGGAGAGCTAATCTGCAACCCACTTTTTTTTGTTTATTTTGATTGGAGTCATGGGGTGGTTGTTTTGTTAGTTTGGTGTTTCTTTTCTATACTGCCTGGGCAGGGACTAAAGTGTTGCTGTTGATGTGCAACTGTCATTGAAGAGAAGCACTGAGAGCTTCTCAGTAGTTTATGGGAAAATATTTCCAATCTGACTAACTGGATTTTGAAAAACACGTGGTGCTTCAACAGCACATCAGCTCTTGATTTAGGATGGTATCATTTATGTATTTGTAATTTTTTGCTTTTTCTGCCTTTTTTGATTTCTTCTCCATGTAGAATTTGAACCAAGTAAAATCCAAATGCTTTAACTGAATTGGAACTGAATAAGTGCTCTCTGCCTTCTCACACTCCTCCAGTGAGTAATTTCCAGATAAAAGCCTACAAGATGTTGCAGGGACCCAATTCATGGTACTGGCCATTCTCACCTGAATATTGAGGGATGCTGCCAGATGGGGCTGTATATTGGACAATACACATCCCTTAGCTGATGGGAATGATGTGCTTCAGTGCCCAGGCACCAAGTCTCTAGAGAGGTACCCCTTAAAGTCAGGAAATCAGTATGGTGTCAGACTCTGTTTTCTGTCTGCCTACTCTGTACCTCCTACTGTTTATCATCATGAGGCACTAGACAGTTACAGTGCATTACTCCTAGCAGTGGGCTTTCGGCTGATGCTTTAGGTGTTCCTGCAGAAGACTCTATAAGGTCAGTGCACAGAAATTCTATGAAATGCTGCCTTAAGGTGGAGAAACACTGATTCCCTAAATCTACTGAATCCAATCAGTTGATGCTGTATTTTCCTAGCTGTACCTTCAAGCTACCTAGCTCACCCTCCACCTCTTTCATTAACTGTTCAACTTAATGGCCACACTGATTCCTGTAAAAGAGATGATCAGATGATCTTCCTTTCCCCACATTTCAAGGCTTCTTCTGACTTCTACAGAGGTACCTCCTTCTCCTAGCACTTCTTGTAGTGCTCCTTGGCTGTGCTTCTCTGTGAGCAGGGGGCTGTAGGAAAGGCAAACCTTTCAGAGTTGCTAGAAGCTGTGCAAAAGCAACAACTTCTTCTATCCTCACACTACCAGCTAACTCAAAAAAGGAGACAAAATCCAGTTACTAGAGAGACCTGGCAATACTTTGGGTGTGTGGTTTGCAGCACCTCTCAGTAGCATATCCTGCTTCTCAGGCTGCAAGCAAAGGGCATGCCCATCCCGTGCAGGGGAGTGTAGCGTGGGGAGCCAGAGCTAGTGGAGGCCATGGGGATGTGCAGGCTGATTAGCACAACTCTGGGAACAGAACACCAGCCATTTCCCAGCGCTACACCCAGGTTCCAAGTGCATTTGGTAGAAAAACAGCACCACAGCGACACAGATGTGCTGCCTCCAGCCTGCTGCAGGGCCCTATATCAAGTGCCCCAACACTTCCCAGTTTCAGGCCAGCCAACATGCTTATCTCTGGTGCTAACAACAGAGTAAGTGACTGGCAATTTCCTCTCATTCAGTTTGATTTACACTTCTTCCTGAAAAAATGCAATGAAAAACCCATGCACTTAATTCACGGAGAGGAGTCCGCAGAAATGGCTGTGCACATCCCTGCCTGGCTACATACGTGTGCGAGAGCAGGAGCCTTGAGCACACTTGGGCTGTGCGTGGCCTGTTCCTCACCACACCAGCAGTTGTGTTCTTTTACTGTTCCTTACCAGGGCCGGGTCTAGCCTTGAGCACAGAAGCAGCTCCCCAGTCCACCTCTCTGCCCCACCATTGCTCGCTGTGCCCGGCAGTAATGGGGACAGAAGGGGGTGCGTGCCCAGCCAGCCACCTCCCTGCTCTTCCATCAAAGAAAGCCACAGTCCAGGAACTGCTTTTCTTTTGCCTTCTCCTTAAAGCCATGTTTTCATTTAATCATCACAGTGTAATTTCTCTGGTGAGCCTGCCTCCCCTGCACTGAGCCATTCTGAGCAGCAAGCGGAGGGGCCGCGCGGCAATTCCTTACACTGGAGAGCCGAGGCGGGCAGGTGGCGAGGCCAGGCAGCCAGCCGGGCCCACGGTCACCATGGAGACGGGCCAGGCCTGCCAGGGAGGAGCGCTGGCAGCCGGGGGGGAGAGGACAGGCACATGGAGACATAGGTTGGGATTATCTGTCACCCAGGCCTCCAAGGGGCTTGACGACCGCAGGCACAGGCTCTTGGCCAGCGTTCTCCTGCTCAGACTTCGACTTGCCCTTTGCCAGGGAGAAAATGGGAGGAGCTGAAAA
>WEZZ01006587.1:11471-23025 GCA_013400585.1 Chloropsis cyanopogon
AAAAAAAAAAAAAAAAAGCCAACAAACAAAACCCCAACATAAAAAGCAAATCCACCCCTTTTCCTCCATTGTGAAGTGCACTGGCTTGACTCAGGCCTACATGCAGGGTCCTGTGGTCTCTATTGTGCTCTGAAGATTCTTGTTGCAAACAGAGTAAATGGCCTGATTCAAAGCCTTTTGAATTGAATTGAAAACCTCCAGTGGACTTTATTGGTTTTGGATCAAACCCAGAAGAAACAGGTAAGAGATGGACAAAATGTGCTAGGAAAAATCCCTCTGTGAATGCATATATCTCTGTAGCCAGTTCACTGTAATCATTGAAATAAATGATGCACAGCTCCATACCCCAGCAGCAAGGCGTGCACTCCAGGCATTCTCCATCGCCTTCCAGTAATGTGGATATGACAAAAAGCAGGGATTAAATGCTGGCAAACCTAGATGCATATCTTAAATTATGGTTCAGTATTATGCTGTATTTACTACAGTCTAAAGAAATGTATGTGACAGTGATTTTTTTACCCAGGAACAGAAAACAAGTATTTCTTTTAAGCATTGGTTCCACCTCACAAGTTTTTGAAGATTGTGATCCAAATCATCAAAATAATTTCACTTAGAAATCAGAAAAATCAATAGATACAAAGTTCTATTTATTTGGGGGTTTGTCTGTATATATTTAAGGGTCACATTTTGAAGGAAAACTATTTAAAATATCTGTACTCTTGAGTTTTCTGTTTAAAAAACAGAGACAAGAATTCCTTCTTCTGAACTTGCCAAGATATTTTCTGCAGCCCTGAGAAGTAGAAACCTTCTACTTCTAATCTCTAAAAAGAGATCTTTATTGAGTCATGTGGCTCCAGGAGATGATGTAGAAAAAGAAAATTCCTTATTTCTTGATGTTATTTCATTATAAGTACCTTGCTTTTATTATTAAACTGAAACTATGCGGAAGATAACCTACAGGGTTTTTTTGGTTTCTTGGGAGGGGCGAAGGTAAGCTAGAATTCTATTTAGAGCCTCTGCCTTAAAAATCCAGAACGCACAGAAGTTATTTTATATATTTAAACTCAGTCAACTTGTTTAGTTTTCAGGTTTTGTCTACAGAACAAAGTAACGGTGTGATATACTACATAATTTATGTAATTTAACAAACTTACTTTGCGAAAAGACTACTGTGAATGATGATACCATATTTTAAGTAGCTCTTTATTCTGCTCAGCTTGTTATAGCTTGAAATTAACTTGATTAGGCTGAGAAGAAAAAAACAACTTTCAGAATAAGTGCATACCAAATTTATTTGGAAATACTGACTTTATTTTCACTCTGCATCCTGTCTTCATTTGAATCACCTTTCAGGTTCAGGGAAGCTATTATTCGAACTTTACAGATCTTTCCATGTCTCTCCTTAATCCATTTTTTAAGTTTTAAAGTATTTTTTTGAAATTGTATATTCAGTTTTAGGGGAGATGTAGATGAAGACATGGCCTTTGATGAAGCTTGAAAACAACCCTAAGTTGAAATGGCAAGAGGCACTGATTTAAGTACACCTCCTATGAGCAAACCTTAGCTCAGGCAATACTCAAAGCTTCTCAGGGCTTTTGATCTGTTGTTGCAGTTTGCAATGTAAAAGAAAATCAGAAGAGTTTTGAGTAAGATAGGACAAGACCATGGCTGATTTTCAAGTCTTTGCTTTGAAACAGTTTCTAATTATGGGTGAGGTTGGTTTTTTTTTTTTTTACCAAATCCTTGGAGGCAGTCACCTGATCTAAACGAGTCAGCTCTCTGCTAGGGAGTTACTTCTTGCTAGTTGAGCTGATTGGCTTAAAACTTGCACCTTCTACTTGTTGATCACCTTATGCAGAAAGTGAATACCTAGTTAATTACTATGTCTCAGATGAAAAGCAGCAACATTACTCCATAGGAAATTGTTTTTTCTTGTGAATCAATTCACATAGTTACTTTCATAAGTAGTTTTATTGACTTGGGGGTGAGATTAGGGTCGGGCTTTTCCTGCATGATACCCTATTCATGAAGATTACACATCAAATCTTGCCATTTTCCCTCTGTTTTCTAATGCCTTCATAATTTGTTAATGACAGTAAAATAGAACTAGAAACTCCAAGGATATATGCAAAAAAACTTCCTTTGAAAGTAAGAACTCTGCCATCTGAAAATCTCTTTATTCTCAAACCTTCTGTGACTTAATTCACTGTATGGTACTGATCAAGAAAATAAGCTTAAATCAGGTTTGGTTCTAGTTTTTGCACCTCTTAGGACAAAAAAAAAACCAACCCAACAACATTAACGAGAATAACATTGCCTGGGTTGTTTGGCTCTATAGATACATCACTTAAGATATCATTAATGTAACTTCAGGAACTTCTCATCTGTCTATGACTTTTCAGGCCTGATATCTCTAGCACACTCTAGTGAGCCAGGTTAATAAGTGAGCACACAGACACTCACATTAAAAATTAAATGAATTGGAAGAAAACAAGGAAGAAAAGAAAGAGGGAAAAAAGGAAAAGAAAGGAAAGAGAAGAAAAAATAAGAGTAAACCCAATGTTTATTCCCTTGCCAGTGGTCTAGGAGAATCCCTTCAGCTTTATCATACTCAGCAAATACCCTCCACCTCTCTCACACACAGCGGATTAATTTATTACTCTATGTATTTTTAAGTCCCCCTGTCCCATTTCCAGTTTGACAGTCAGTGGATCTTATGGTCATAATCCATGTTGAAAAAATTTAAGTCAGTATATGCGGAGTGTTAATTACACTATTTTAAGCAGTGGTATAAGTGGAGCTCTTTCCTAAGTCTGCTGGCTGGCACCCTGACTGCTTGTTTTTATTTGTGGCCTCACCACAGAATTCTTGTGTGTTTGAGAATAAGCCAGTTGACCACTCTACCTCCAAGTCTTTCAGATTTAAAATGCAATGCAACCTCACAATGAAACTTAATTAGCGTCCAGAACGCTTTGGTTAGAATCAATGGCAAAAGAGTCTTTTGACCTCACTGAAAGTTAATAACAGGATCTTAATATCTGTAAGGCTCTTTAAGAAACTTGGAGGAAAGGTGAAATAATGTAATAAGGGACAACAACAAAAAAAGTCACTGAATTCTGAGCTTGCTGAGTTTGCATTGCACATGGCCTGTCTGTAGCTGCAGAATAATATAAAGAGGTAATTACTTAACTTTTTCAAAATGGGGCTGCAGTGGGAAATATAAATGCTAGGGAGGTCTGCTTTTTATACACAAAATATGTACCAGCAGCAACTTTATGATCATTTTGTTACAGCTCTTAAAATGAGCCGGTGTGCTAGACTTCCACCTGGTTCCTGTTCCTTTTTTTTGCTTATCTTGCATGCATATATTGAATGCCTTCCTGGAACAGACAATCTAACACTGGGAGCTTCTCTCTTTTTGAGGGAGTTGGGAATCTGTCAACCAGGATAATTTCAGAGCAAAGTCCATTGTTTAGTAAATACTGTCAGTATCTCCATGATCATGGAGGAAGATAGTGATGGATTTGCAGCCTCATGGGTTTTAATTTTCTTCTTAATTTTACCTTACGTGGAATCTTTCAGTTACCAATCTCCAAAAGTTCAGCTGATCAACATCTGGAAATAAATGAATAACTAGATGCACCCAAACCAGAAAAGCAGATTGAACTTGGAGGAAATTTTAATTTTAAGTGTATGTCTTGGACTGCTACCAGAAGCCCTTTAGAATGTCATTGTTCTTTGGGGGAAATTTGAATGTGGACAAAATGACTGTTAATAAAGGCTGTCAAAGTGTCTGTTAAATATCTGCAAGTTACAAAATATGCATTAAAAAGATAATTAAATAGAGATGGTACAGTTTAAAGTTTGTAGTTTTCTCATTTGTAATATTCTTCATGCAGTAGGCTTAGGCCAGGTATACCTACTGGCATATAGCTGGATTTTTTATGTTCAAAGAGAAGAAACAAAGACAAAGACCAACCATTACCTCCACTCCCTTCCCCAGTTCATAGTTAGACTGTACAGGAAGATGTTTTCCCTCTCTGGAGAGCAGAGGAGGGAAATGGCAGTTGTGAGCAGGAAAAAAATGACATTGCTGTTCTGCTCAACTAAGAGGAATGCAGAAGACCTCTGCCCTTCTCTTCTTCCTAAGGGATCTGCATCCTTCTCTGCTTAAGATCAGTGTGTGTCTGCTCCTTTCCAAGTATTCCTAGCTGGAAAATAATAATATAATCTTGCTCCTTTTTTCTTGGCTGAAAAAGTTTTTAACTCTGCCATTGGAATGTCTGCCCCAGGCTTACTCTGCACCTGTGCTGGGTGCTGGGAAGGTGTTGGACTCTTCCTGCTCATCCCAGGGAACATGACTGCTGCAGGGGGCTTAAGTCTTGGATGAAGCAACCCCAAATGGCTTTGCCTGTGAATATTCAGGAGCTTTTGAGCCAACCTTCTGGCTAAGGACACCCTGCTACTTAGCAATGTAGTCCCCTAAGAGGCTACTTGAAATAAAACCAGTGAGGGTACCTATCCCCCCCATCTTCCCACTGTTGATTTTTAAGTTTTGTAGACTGTATTTTTCCTTTATTTTGTGGCATTATGATGATGACTGCTGCCTGAAAAACCAAATTTGGCTTACTGACAACATAGGTCTTATCCTGCATTAGGGTTGGCCTGTATGTTACAAGTCCCTGAACTGTAAAGGCGTATCTGGAAGCATGTCCTTGAGAGGGAGCAGCCTGGCTGGGATTATAAAGGAAACAGCAAAGGGCATTTCAGGCAATATAGATACAACCCAGGGTTGTACTTAAAATGGAGGTGGTTTATGCAGCTCACTTTTTGTTCTGATCGACAATGTTTTGGTAAGACTCTGGCCTGCAAACTCACTGAGCTAACACCATATCAAGGATAAGGAACAAATGTCCAAGTGAATGCTCTTTTAGTAAATCTGATTTCTAACCCAACTACAGCCCAGAAAGGACCAGACGGGGTCATCATTCCCAATAACTACTGTGACTTCTGCCTCGGAGGCTCCAATATGAACAAAAAAAGTGGCCGGCCTGAGGAACTTGTATCATGCTCAGACTGTGGGCGCTCTGGTAGGTGACTCCTTCTTGCATCTTTCTTGTACAAAGGCATTTGTGTGATTTGGTTTTTGCACCTTCTGAAGATTTTGAAGAAAGGCAGCATATTTGGGAAGGGATAGAAGATGGAATCTTACCTCTTCTCTGTGTTTGTGGCAAAGGATGACTGAAAAATTTTATATTATAAACCCCATTGTTGGATTCACATATTTAAGCTAATGGGGTCTTATGAAATAATGAAGTTTTAATTTATTTATTGGCTTTTGGGAGCATTGGTACATGTACTAGTTGTTCTTCACATGAAAGGAGAAAATCCTATGACAATTTTACAGAATGGTCTCTGTCTTGAAATGCTGTAATTACAACTATAAATTACTTACAAGATTTATGAAAGTTGCATGACAAGCATTCCCATTGATTACACATTTCATGCATTTCTTCATCCAAAAAAGAAAGAGGGAGAAAATTACAGGGTAGGTATGGGGCTAGCTGTCAAGAATTATCCTCTTGCAAGATGACTATCATTAGTTTTGTTTAAAGAGGTTTTTATTTCTCCCTTTTCTTCCCTTCTCTCTTTTTAAATGTAGGCAATTGTGTCTTTCCCGTTCTGAGTTGTCTTTATTTCCGGGCTGTTGTTTTCTTCCTTCTTTTCTTGCTTTACTTTTTTTCTTTTCTTTTCTTTCTCTTTTTGTTGGAAAATTTTATACCAGCTGAACAGTTATTTATAGCTCACATAGGAGGTAGTGGTGGTGGTAGAGGGAATTAGGAGGCCTTTAACAACTGCTTATTCCAGCATTGGTCCAAGTTTCCACTGGTGATATTTTTGTATAGTGGTGATACTAGTGGTAATAAGATGGTCATCTAGAAATCTGAAAACCAAGGAGGCCTTGAAATTCAGTATGAATGCTGCTCCTTCTGTACTGTAGTCACTGAAAGATGTCTATTGCTTCATGGCTGAAATGTGATGTGGAATGTTCTCATGCCAAGGAAATGGCCTTTTTATGCTCCTGCTGAAATTCATTGTAAGCTGATTACCACATTCAATAGGAGAACGATTAGACTCTCACTGAAATTGCCTTCTGCAGTTGTTGTGACCTCTGAAGATATTCTGAAATGATACTGGTCACCAGAGGATCAATGGCAACTCCTTTGGTTTTCTCCAGGGGCATCCTAATGAATGCTGTGCAGTCAGAGACATGGACCTCTTAGTGTACACGTGATTGCTTCTAATAACTGAAGGGGGAAGTCCATGGGGTCTGTGGTGCCATCTTGGAAGATTATTGCCCTTTGCCTTGATTGTTATATTTCAGTATAACTAATATCAGCATTGTCCTGATATGGCACAGTGAGATGGATCCATATTTTATTGCTACTTAAACATTGCTATGGTGGTTATATCAGAATGCATTAATTCCCTTGATTCCTTAGTGTGATAGAACAAGTAGATCAGCCTGTAGCCTAAACTGTGCCAAATCAGTTCCATTAAATGCTATCCTTGTACAAATTCTGACCAACTTGGGTCATTCATAGGGTCTGCAATGCTGTGACTGATGTGTGATGAAAGTGATTAAGGTATAACCACACACTAATCTCTAAACTAAAACAATGAAATCTCTTTGGTGTCTGCCATCTTTCCCTTTTATAATAATGGAGAATATTTTCATTACACTGAAAGAGAGGTCATGGAAATTATATTGCTTCTTCTGTTCACAATGTCAGTAAAATCACATTTCTACAATATGGTTTATCTGCCAATTATTTTGTTATATCCATTTTCTTTTTTGTGAACAGGATTTACTTCTTTCTGTCTCAAGCAATGCAGTGTACTTGTTATATGGCTGATTCCTGTAGCTGGAGCAGGGTCCCAACAGTTGTTTGCTACTGTTTGTGAATAACAAAATAGGTGTTCCCTAAAATCTCACACTTCAGTTTTGCTGGGGCACAAGAGATATACTTTTCTCTACCTTCCCTAAAGAGGGAATTCAAAGGTCATACTATTAATCACATAAAATGTTTGACTGAGAGAGAAAACAAACCTCAATTTCACAGATTTCACGATCTGACTTCTCTGTTTAGGAGTCTTGTGGTTGCTGTTGCCATTATTGGTATTCTGTGTGGAGAATTTCCTGTTCCATCTTGAAAGTTGGATTGACTCACACAAATTTGAACTCTCCAGTGTTTCCCAAGATGGGTTACTCCTCATCTCAGTTGTTTTAGTTGTTGAACTGTATATATTAGTTTTGGGGTGTTTTTATTTTTGAAGGACGTACCATGAAATTTGTATTAAAATATTGGTTTAGGTTACTTTCACTTAGTCTTCAAAATGTATTTAATTTTGTCTGCAGAGGAGGTTCTTTAGGATCAGGTGAAGAACGGGGATAAAAAGTAGTCCTGAGGTTGATAAGGTATCTAGTGGCTTACATTTCTATGGCAGAAAATTTGTGACTGTTGATGCCGTTGTGCTTAGAGCTGACAGTGTCTCATTACTTACATGGTCTAAAAATATTTTAAAATTGATCAAAGTAATCATGAGGAAATATTTTACTGTCTTTTAAGAGAGGAAAACATGATTAACCCTTTCGCTGCTGTAGCTATGGGCACCCTGTGGTGTTGGTAGGTTTTCTTCTTGGAAAGAGAAATTGATCCTTTGTTATTTTTCTTACTGCAGTTCTACCTATGCTATGTTGTTGGGGTGCGCGGGCACATACAAGCACACACCTATGAGCTTGATAGTCTGACTTGTTTAATGATAATGAAAATGATGAAAAAAAATGATGATGATGATGCCTGTTGCTTAACCCATGTGCTGATATATTCATCATACATGTCAGCTCATTTGGGAAGAGAAGGCAGGAGGGACGAAGCAGCGCCAGCACGCACTACGGAGGACTTGTTCGGTTCCACGTCAGAAAGCGACACCTCGACCTTTCATGGCTTTGACGAGGACGATGCAGAAGAGCCTCTCTTGAGCCGAGGAGGTGGCTGTGGTGGCAGGTCTCCCTCTGCAGACAAAAAGGGCGGCTGCTAAAATAACTCAAAGACACAGAAACTCTGAGCTGTCCTTTTCACTACTAAGATTATTATTACATTTTTCTTTTTTTTTTAATTTTAGGTCCTCTTGGGTTGGTTGGTTTTTTCCTCCTCCTTTTTTTTTTTTTCTTTTTTTTTCTTTTTTTTTTGGTTTTGTTTTCCCTGTGGGATGTACACTGAAAGCACAAGCATTTAAAGCTCTTGACAACTACTTTGAAGAGACAGAAGGTTTTTGATTTTCCTGTTTTGGTTTTTGTTTTCTTTTGTTTTTAATTTTAATTTGGTTTTATCTCACCTCCCCTCCTTCTCTTTCTCTTTGGAAACATAAAAAGTGGATTTAATATTTTTTTTAATAGTGAGCAGAGTTGATTTTCTTGTCTTTTAATATATATATCAGCAAACCACAAAAAATACAGATGGGTTGGAAAACAGAAAGTAAACCCAAATAGTTTTTTTTAATTATTATTATTATTTATATATTCTATGTATTATTAGAAAAACTACTTTTTAAATAAAAAAAATAGAAAAAAAACCAACAAAAAAGCAATGGATGTCTACTTGATAATAGAACTGTTTCTAGAGAACCACTGTGGGCGGACTCTGTCAGGGGACAAGGAAACCCTTGATGTGATGGCATCTGCATTTTGAGATTTTGCACTTACTGTAGCATGTGAAGTCTGGCTCTTCTCATACATCTGCGACGCTACAGCCTGAAAATACAAGCAGCACCATCGAAAACCATGGCCTTGGGGAACACATTTCCATCTCCTTTGGACACCTTTACACTCAATAAATCTCCTCCTCCCTGTATCCCTTCATGTCTTCCCCACACCATTCTACTTTTTTTTTTTCTTTTCCTTCACCTTTCACTTGATGGACAGCAATTTCCAAGCATAGGGATGGAATATGAATGGCAAGTCATAGACATCACAGAAAAAACAAAAGGAGGAGCAGAATCCTGGAAGAAATGACATGGAAAAATACCTCACCTATACTTTTCTTTCCATTTTTAAATTTCAATTCACAGCATTTTTTCCTGTGTTGCCCATTTTTTTTTCTCTCTTAGTGTCTCATGAGACACTTTATTTGCTTTTTAATAGCTTCTTTTGAAATAAACCAAAGCAATACTAATTAAAGTTCCAAGGGCAGTGGAGAAGAGAGTGACTCCCTTCCCAGCGACTTTCCCAGAATGGAGGAAACATGCAGCAGGATTTGAAAGGTATGTCTGAGCTAAAATGTCTTTCACTCAATTGTGAAATTTCTTGCCCTGGCTTTTCAGCAGACTACTGGCTGAGCTTTGTTGTAGCAGCAAGTTCCATGGATTAAATTGTATTATACGTATGTGCCACATTCATGCCCCTGGTGAAACTAATGGAAGTTTTGTGAGAGCAGGATCCAGACTTGTATACAGTCAGAAGTGATGCAAAAGGAGTCAGTGTGTAGTTATGTTTTGCTCTCCTAGTGCAGGCAAAAATCTCCCTGGAGCAGGGGCAAGGTTAAGTTCTAAAGATCTATTTTTACTGATATATATGATGCAAATAGGGTGAAATCATGACCTGATTTAGAGCAAAGGCAAAAGAGACATTTATTGGGACAGTGCCTAATCCTTAAACTGTAGGTGTGTGTTATTGATACCAGAGCAAAATTCTTAGCCTTGCAATAAAGAATTTGGATATGTACAATGAAAGAAGCCAGACCAAATGGACTCCATTTTTCCTGCTTCTTTGCTAGGGTAGTCTGTCTGTGAGAGCAATTTCAACTCCCTTCCCCACCTTCCAACCTTGTAGAAAAAAGAGAAACAATTCAGGCTCTTGATTTTTTAAATTGTTCTCTTTAGACATGGAATGAGCAGTGGCCAAATTCTGCTTTTAGGTATACAGGCATACATACAGAATATAAGCTAACTGATGTCTAGATTATATTAATAATCTGCCTTCAGGATGGTGTTAGAAAACATTACAAATACCTCTGTATGTGTATACCAAAAGACAGTGCATGCCAGAGCCATGCACACTTGCCAGGAGAGAGCCTTGTTTAAGCTGTCCTCATTTTGAGAATACTTTTCTATTGCTATTGAGTTTCTCCTGATTTATTATAATCAATCAAATGTCAAATCAATTATATTTTGACATTATGCTGTCAATGAGAAGTGTATTTTAACTGATAAAAACACTCATTTCTTCTGCAACCAGTCCTTTCTTCCCTCTGAAATAGTGCAAGATAAATAGATAATGTTTTGCTACTCTTCTGCATTTACTTAAGCTCAGTCCTTGCAGCACCTGAATTAGGTAGCTGAAACCTACCCAACTATATCTTTTTGAAGAATTCCCATCACTGTATAAACTGCAGAACAGGCATACTCTAAATGGAGTTTTTCCAAGTGGAGTCCTTAACATTGTCTTTTGTGAACTATGCCTAACGCATTGTGGGCTCTTTTGGAATACAAACAATAATCAGATGCCCATAATTCATTAAGTCTTGAATTAGTTTCACAAATGCAGTTACTATAACAATGCATACAGTCTTAATCCTTTTGCAACCAAACCACCCATCTTTGTGACAAGTGGGTAGCACAGTACTCTCAGAAAGAAGCCACAACAGTTCACGAAGTGCATGAAAATTGCCAGCTGACATTATTACAGGTAGCATAGAAAACATCCTCACAGTTATTTATGTCACTAATGTGTATATGGATGCTCACTCATTCAACATAGTCCTGAGAGACCAAGTAAGGTAAAATTAATTCACTTTTATGGAGTGAGATTAGTTCTTGGATTCCTCAAGATGCCTTATGAGATTGAGATAACCAATATGAGTTTAGTCCAGCAGGCTGAGCAGTGTGGTACTGGCCATAGGAAGGCATTGATCATAACGAGGAAATTAGGATACAGAGCTGGAAGCTAAAAGAGTACTTGTTTGAGCTAGGTTGCAAAGTAGAGTTAATGGTGAATATTGCATAGAGTGACAATATGGAAATGAAATATTCTCAGGATATGTAGTGCTGGAGTGAAGGCTGGAACAGGGAATGAAGGTTGGTAGTTCCTAAGTTGAAGGAAGATGAAAGCAAAGCAAAGGGGCTGCTACACCCTCTCATAAGGGGGAGATGACAGTGTTAATGAGGCAGAAAATATATAGGAGAAGGTTTCATAAGTGCAATTAAAAAAAAAAAAGGACTCTGACACTAGCATAACCAGCTCAGAAATGAGAGAACTGCACAGTATCAATTGTATCTTAAAGGGCACATAGGTCCCAAACCAAACTAGGGAGGCATAACAAAAGTTTGCAATGTAAATTCTGTATTGTAACTAAACATTTATCTTTGAAATCAGAATGAAATGTGATGCTCTTTATTCCCCAGTGGTTTCAGCAGTTCAATGAAACTTTCTGTTCCTCATAAATTCTTCAGAGGTGTAGCCCTTCAACTAATCACAACCCTGGCTAGTCCAGTT